>WYDI02003299.1:0-52589 GCA_009867235.2 Psittacus erithacus
GACCAGAAGTCAAAAACACAGCACTGCACCAGCTACTAAGAAGGAGAAAAATGACTGCTACTGCTGAACCCAGGACAATAGTGAATTCACCACTTCCTTGGACAGCCTGTTACAATGCTGTTTCAATGAAGAAATTTTTCATGACATCCAGTCTATACTTCCCCTGGCACAGCTTGAAGCTGCTTCCTATCACTTGTCACTTGGGAGAAGAGACCAGCCACTTCCTCACTCCATCCCCCTTTCAGGTAGTTTCAGAGAGCAATAATGTCCCCCCTGAGTCTTCTCTTCTCCAGACTAAACAACCTCAGTTCCCTCAGATGTTCCACTTAAGACCTGCGCACACATGTTCCTATATAGTGACAGCTGTGATGGAGTCCTTTATTTTTCTATACATATTGCAATTTTTCAACTTACTGTCATATTTAAAGGTGATATTGAGCAGTCCACTGTTCCTGGTGACTGATGACAGCCCCTGTAGAGAAATATCAAGAAAATAATTTTAATAAAGCAATCTATTTTGAACTCATGTAGATTTTTATTTTGTAAATAGTTCACTGGGGGCAAACAAGTTTGTGAGTTTTTTCCATCTGTTCTGGCACATCATTCACCAGTCTGACCACAGGCAATGACAGAACAGACTGCACACACCTGCATGCACTCACCTGTCAGCAACTTTCCAAATGTAATAATCAAAGAAGTGAAAACAAAGAGAAATTGAAGTCTGAATGTAGTATCGGCATGAAGACATGAAATTGTGACTTAAGTAGTACGACCCCAGTAGGTGTAAATCACTTATTTCTGAAAGTGATGTGATGTTCTCAACTTCTACCACCTAGGTTAAACATGCCTGTACAAACCCCACATCTTTAATCAGGGTTTAATGACGACTCAAACTGGGCTCTCCAGGGCAAAGATAGTGCAAGAAAAGAGAATGTCAGTCAGAAAAAGCTGATGTCAATTTTGCAGTCATGAAAAAGAGTATCAGAAGTTCAAGCGGAGAGAAGGAACGACACTGCCAAGCACTGTGCTCATAGCACTTCAGCTCTATTTTCTTGGTGAGGGTCATTTTCAGGAAGGAAATTAAAAGGTAGGAACAAAACAGTACAAGAACTGATTAAAGAGAACTCATCACCTCTCAGACGCTCCTCAGCTCCAAACAGGTGCCTGAAGGACACTCTTTCCTATTTGTCTATTGGGCAAACTGACCCACGACATTTTCAGCACATGCAGAATTTATCTATAATCAAGTAATCCTTTTTTCCTAAGTCTAATATTATTCAATGCTCACAAGAACTACACAGAACTCAAAGCTTAACATAAACTGAGGTACAGTAAGCCATGGTTATGTAAAGTGGCTTATGGGCCTGGTTCATCAGTGCACCCAAACTGTACATTGGAGAAAATTACTACAGAGAGAATATCAATGTCCAGTGTCTAGGTACATGCCTACATCAATCTTTTATCAATTTATCTTATGCAGATATAATTATATGTAATTTATATTTCTGTGCCTGATATAACTCCTGTGGAATTTATATTTCCATGTCTTACGTGATTTATATACTGGATTACTTTTCTGTTGTATTTTTTTTTTTACATGAGATGCCTCAGTCATTTTACCATGTGTTGTAAACTTCTTAAAGAAGTCTTGCTGAGAAGAACTTACTTAGACAAAAACATAGATGGAAAATTTAAATTTCAATGTTCCCTTTGATTATTGGCTAAAATCAACAAATAGGTAATGAAGAACAAATGAAGCAGTGGATTTCCAACTGAGATAATTCAGATGATATATCCTATGACTTTTCTGGTAGAGTTCATATTGTAGAAATCCATTACACTACATCAGACACCTTTTTCTATTATCAAATCCAATTAAAGCAATACTGCCATTCTTGCCAGTGTCACAGAAACTGAGGAGCAGAGAACTCTTCTATTACTTTCACAAGCAGGAATCCAGACACAAATGCAGGGTGGTGAGTTTGCTCTCTCTTCTATAGTTATGGAAAAGAACTTCAGAGATGCTACACCTTATCATTCAGAAATCACAGAAATTGGTTACGAAACACAAAATACTGCATCACCTCACACAAGGTTGAACACTGGAACAATGATTTTTACAGAGTAGTATCATTTGCCCTGAAAAGCAAATAACATCATATTTACCATTATCATTAAAAAAATACCACCCATTGACATAGAATTGTACCTGGGTTTACTAATACAATGTAGAGAGCAGAAGTTAATACTATAAAAGGACTCAAACAGTAACTGGATGTTGTCAGGACCACTCCTAAACATTCACTCTATGCCATTTAATAGTCAGAAATAGGCAGTTAGAAATAAAAACAAGGTATGAGTTAAGTTACCATTAAAAAAAGGTAAAACACTACATAAAGAATGAAAGTAAATCAGATCTTGATAATATTGTTAGAAGTTAAATTTGTAATCTTGACTTCTTCTTAGGTGGCTTTTCATTTGTTTAACTTTGATTTAGTTTGGCATTAAACATGCTGTTACAAAAAACTGTTTCCTGAACCAGGAAGGTGTCAAGTTTTTTTCAGTCTTAACTGTTCTATTAATACCTGTTCTATTGTGACTCATTTTCTGTTTCACTTAAACTAAATGTCATTTAACTTACTTCTACTACAGCAAAACAAAGACATTGTGTTTGATTAAAAAAAAAGTATTGAATTTTCATATTTATAAATGCAGATAAACATCAAATAATTTAATTTTTGCCTTCCTTTTGTGTCCTAGAGCTGAAGTTTTGAGAAACAAATTTCACCAAACCCCAGAGAAAATTAGTGCAAGTAATTAAATTCATTAGATGTATCTTTAATATCCCATATATTCAAAAAGTATAATGTAGCAGTATAAAGGTGTCATGGCACCTTTAACTGCATTTCTGCTGGAATTATGGTGACATCATAAATACATAACAGGATGAAATCAATATATCACTATCATTAATACAGCAGATGCAAAGTAAATACAACGTAAGGCAAACTCAGCTGAATTTAAGCAGCCCATGGCACTTACTGGTTGTAAAAATTTGCTCCAAAGTGTACAGAAGTTGAAAAAAAGCCTGCAATAATTTGCAAGAAAATGAGGGTCACTTTAAATTGTGGAACTATATAACTGTCGTATCAGTAATACGCTAAATATGTAAGCTGGTCAGACAATTCCATCATGTTAAACTTTGGTATTAATCCTACAAGTAGCTACTGCTCTAAGTTTAAAAATATACTTTTCCAGGAAGCAGTCCCTTGTTTTAAGCCTTAAAGTAACTGTGCTATTTAAATGGCTTATAGCTAAGGGAACTTGTTTAGAGCATCATACTTTAAAACTATAAATACTAATGTTATGGCCTTAGGGCTCCACATTCTTAGCTAATTAAGCACTAACATTTGTTGAATTTACATGCGGCTTATAATTTATTCTGAACTTTACTAGAAAGCAAGCCTCCCCACTGCCTGGAGCTTTATCTACAAAGTCCCTTTAGTCCACATACTTCTATGCACACTGACTGAGAAGGAATACATAGGAAAGAAAACAGACAAAACACCTTTTATCAAGAACTCTAGACCACTGATCTTTAAACATAATCGAAGTTGAAATGCACACAGATTAAATTACAAATAACCTCATCTCTTAAAAAGTGAGTGTGTGGGCATATATCCACAACATTAAACCTCAGATCCTTTGAACTCAAAGCACAGAACTCCACAGAAAACATGGCAAGCTAAGCTCCAAATCCTGCATCTGTGTCGGGCATTTCCATCATATATCACACACCTTAAATCACAGAAATCAGGGTTGGATCTGTTCCTCAATCCACATGAACAGCTTGAACAGGTAAAGTTAACCTAAGATACCTTACATCTGCACAGTTCTGAATAACACTAACACACATCACCTCCTGAAAAATTAATAACTCATTTGGATATACAAGGCATGTGCAGACATTGAATTTAAATACCCATCTTTCAACATGTATTAATAAGAAGGCAAGGACTATTACATGAAATTAACTCATATTTTTGTTCATTTGTATTTTTCTAATACCTACCCTTCATGTATGGTAACAACTTAATGAAATGTACTTACAACAAGTTTTTCTACCCATTACCATGCCACAGAGTAAGGATTACACTTCCAGAAATAAAGTTTAAATGTAATTTTTAACCACAGGAACTAAATGTGCCTCCAAGAAAAGTTAAACTAATGTCTGCCATCAGAGGCAGGGATTAAATACAATGGAAAGAAATAAAAAAATCTGCTTAATTTTTGTTATTGGACTTCTCCCTCTTCCTTTTATTCTAGAACATAGAGAGTTTCATATTTTAAATTAACATCTATTTTTTATATTTGACAATTCCTGCCAGAGACAGCATGGGTGATTTCAGAATTGTCCTATGAATAACCATTTTTACAAATAATACTGAAATACACTCCAACATTCAACTGTTGTTGAGCAAACACTCTTCCATTTAATAAAGGCAATAGGGGCACTGTCAGGCAGCCACTTTAACACCAATACTAGGAAACACAGATAGATGCTAACTTTAATTACAGAGATCTGGTAAAGGAGGTAGGAAATCACTATCCCTCAGGCATAGCCTTGTGCAAAGACCAAAACAGTAATCATGATTCATCTTTCATACGTTGTTAATCAATGCACACATGGTCCTAATTTCATGCTCCCACAAGGCAAACTGGAGGGACAATTGTTTTTGAACTCTAACATCAAGATGTATAATCAAGGTTTATCATACTCATTGCTCAGTAAACTAAAAGCTTTATATTTGCCATCTGCTCTTTTCATTGTACAGCTTTCTGAGGCTTTCACCAAAGTTAAAATATTTTCTATTTCTACAGTCATCAGTAAACAGATTATCTGCACTATTTATATACCTGCATTTTAGATGGCTTGCAACAGAATACAACAAAATACATAATCCACACTAATATTCGCTATATAACTTGCATGTAGTACATTGACCGCAGAATGTATTCTAAACCCTGGCTGGATGGGTTTATACAGTACTAATCCACTATAATAAAAAAAAGAAAAAGCTACTTCATATAAGAATCTGGGAAATGTAACTTTCTTTCAAGAGTAACATGCAATACTTACTTTCATAAACCAAACATAAGGAACTCATACTCAATTTGTGTAATAATTGTCCAGAGCTTTGACGATCATTAAGTATCTTTTTTCACAAAATGACAACATTATCCATGGTTTTATGGTTGACTTCCCACATAGGTAATTACACTTTGTCTGAACAAATTCTTCTGCCATTTCACTAGATACAGTTTTCTCAAGTTCCTCCTATCATGAAAGGATACTGAATTGAACAGCTGCTGACTTAAATCCTGTCAGAGAATGAGGCAGTTCCTAAATGTACACACATATAGTCCTATATCAGCTAGCTTCACGGGAGTCTTTTAGGATTTTGGGGTTGAAACATACTGATTGAAATCCCAAATTGTAGTGTATCTAAAACAAAAAAAACCCAAACCCCAAACCAAACCAAACAAAAAAAACCACAAAAGAACAACAGCAGAAATGCTTTTTCACTATGCCTCATTTCAGTTCCCATTGAAAAAGGCAATGTGGAAGGTTACTTTAAGACATTAGCCTGATAATAAGAAATCACTTACAGAAGAAATACTAGGAAAAGTATTTACAGCCTGACTCTTCAGTATGCAACATGGCTCCACGCAGCTGTTCACTGATTGCATGTCAACTGCTTCACTTGGAGGAACAGACAGTTCCTCAAGCCACACTCTAACAACAGAAGCAAGTTTCATCTCTGCTATTTGTTGCCTACCATGAAAATCTTAAATCTCCCAGTCAAACCCAGGAATTCAATGCAGCAAAGCATGGCAGGAAAAGGGCACCCGCTCTTATTTCTCCCATGCAATCTGCAGGTTTGCCTAAGAAGTTTTCTAGGGTTTGCAACATCACACTTATTTTTTTCCCCCAACTTTCAAAGTTTGATAAATTAAATTCTCCACTTCCAAGTTAGATTTCCAACTCTCAGTTCAGTAAATTAAAAACTTACAAAAACCCACACAAAGCCCCCAAAATCAACAGAGCGCTTCCCACAAAGACTACAAAATGTCTAAGGATATTGGACAAAAGCCAAAAGTCTGTATTTAAACCAGCATTCTCTTAACTGTGGGATATGACCCCTAGCAGGCGAGCTGGGAGAAAAGATGAGGTGTCTGGGAAGGGGAAGGGAAGACAAAGCCATGCCAAGACAGGTGCACAAATGGTGATTGTGACTGGGAAGGAAGGGGGTGCAAATGAGAAAGTTGTTTTTAGAGGAACCCAAGACAAATTGATTTGAGAAACACTGACCAGTGCTATAAACAACAAATAAACAGAGTAACTCATGTGAAATAATGGAGGAGAAATGAGCACAGCCTGTTCTGCATGCTTACTGCTTCACGTATAAGACAGCACACTGTAAAATGCACAAGCTAGCTCATTATTCCACTCAAGGAATAGATGTCTTCTGATGGTGGGAAGTTATTATCCACAGGGTGCCTCACACTTACAGGAACAATCGCATAAACTCTGGATTTTAGCTTATGCCCCAGCGCTTCTAAACTAACCTGTCTAGAAAACAATTACATAATGTATTTTCACCTATTTAATTGACTGCTCACTGAATGTGCAAACATGCAGAGCCATAAACTGAGGCCCAGACTTCCTCCCCGAAAGATATTCAAAGAGAATTAGAAGACAATCAAGAAAAGGTTTCAAGAGGTGACTGAAGCATGAGAGAACAATTACTTATATTAATATACATATAATATATATGTAGATGTTCATTCATTCATTTTGCTTACCACCGTAAGAATCTGTGTAGCTTTCAAAGGAGAGAATGTAAGGAAAGCAAAGACTAATACTTCAGAGCTATGAACTGTATCTTTCAAGATCTTATGCACATAAAGGCTTGCTGCTTCTCCTAAATCAGCAAGTACTTCCAAGTCAGCCAGATCCAAAGAGAAAGCTTTTTCCTTTAAAGCCTAGTATATGCAATGGCACCTGGAGAACAAATAAAGGGATTTATTTCCAAAATCATAAATAGTTCACTAATAACGTACTGCTGCCAGATTCCTACCTTTCAAATTGGAAACTCCTTGCACAAGCTCTTTGTATGATCCCAGGTATCATCCACAGAAACAGAAAATCTGTAAAAGTAACTAGGATTGACTTCGTAGGTTCAGTTTTAAGCTTCAGCCAGCACACGAATCACCATTTTGACTATTTCAGCACAGCTTTTTTTGTTCTTCACTTCTCAATCTAATGCCAAAGTGCACACAAAAAACCCTTTATAATTGAGAGAAATTGTCATCAAATATGGATTAACTGCTTTATTCATAACTGTTCTACCTAAAAAATTCAAATCTGAAATTTACTGCATTGCTGGAGCTTTTAATTGCAGACAAGCTTAGAGCAAGCAGACTGGAGATACTCCATCTGCAGTACAGAGTGAGTTTATCCGATTTGTAACTTTTGAAAGTGATAAGAACAGCTACTTGGAAGGAAATCTTTAAAGCAGAACATCACATAAAGGCTGGAATGTGAAAAATTTGACATAGCACATCTATTTTGTTTTGTGTGTATTCACACAACGTCTCCCCCAGTCCTAATCCTTCTCCTGTATTATTTTGAAGTCACTGCAATCCTTTAAAAGCTTTGCAGTTGGAAAATACGAAATGCATATTCTTGGGGACTTATCGGTAATTCTTACTTACACGAATGAAACATACAGGCACAACTAAGGGAAGTGTTACATTGTCACAGGAGCTCATGACTGTAAAGAAGACTAATGCACATTAGTTTTGTAGGACCAACATACAACTAGCCCAAAGTTTTGGCTCTGTGCAATATGAACGCAAGGTAATTTAGCAATAACGCCACTTCACTGACCAGAGTGCCACAGAACTCATAAAACTTAAAGTAGACTGGATTTGGGATTGTTCCATCTTAATCCCTCCCTTTGAAGTAATCCAATTATTTTGGACATAAAACCTTATTCTTAGGGACTTAGAAACACACAATTGTACTCATCCATAAGATTTTAAAACTGAGAATTCATAAACAGTATGGTTCAATTCCAGGAACAACTACTTGCTTGGCAAAATCCCATGTTCTAGCTTTAAAGAATCTTTCACTATTCCCCCAACAGTATTCTTAATACCTCACATGAAATTTGTTTTTGCAGATGAAGTAAAAAAATAACCCTATCTTTAAAATGATATGCACGTTTCTTCCCAAAGTTATGATCCTTGTGAGCTATATAACTTTAAAAGGCTCAGGCAATGAGAAGCTAGGAATAGGCATCTACCCAGTAGCAATGAAAAGGTACTCATCACTAATTTCAGTATCATGAGGGACATAATAATAACAACAACATACTAAAAAGCACCATATTTACTCCATATACAGCCATGCTACACAATCCCGTCATCAAAAGTGAGAGGCAGATTGCTATAGCATCAGAACAGACTGGCATGACAACTGCATCAGACATCTGGATGGCAAGAAAAAAAGGCAAAAATGGAGGGACCATTATGTCAAATACAATGACTAAAAGTACTTTTTGGTTAGAAGTAAAAGTTCTTGTACATCAACTATACTAATAAAAAAAATTACTTTTCCCTATAAATCTGCCCCCAGGAAGCAATCAAGTATTCCTTCCTTTCTTCCTTTCAGAAACTTAATGGACAAGCTGGATAAGCTGGCTTCCTGCAGAGCCAGAAACAAAGTCTTGGTTATGCTGCCCTTCCTTCTACTGTGTTAGAGGCACAGGCTTTGGTTTCTTCCCTACTACGCATGGTTACTGCCCCCTCCCTGAGACAAGCATGCAGAGATTCTTGTTGCTGAATTATGCAGTAGTGCAGAGGGGGATTATTTTAGCAAATACATTTCTTTTTAGAGCCTCTGTCTAGTCCTAGTCCACAGAGATGAAAATCACTCCCACATCTTAAGCAGAAACACATTCAGCAGTGAGGATTAGAAGGTCCAGCGCTTACTACGTACTGAGGATCCATGTGGTTGAACTTCAGAGGCACAGGCAGACACATTTGGTGGCTGTGGACTTAAAGCCTCAGCTGCCAGGGAATTTACACACTCCTGGTTACCCTCTATGGAGTACAGCTATCATCTGCAGCCAAAAAAACTCCATTTGGAATGTGTCAGAAATACACATAAAGCTGCACAAACACTTCTGATTCACCTGAAGGATACTTGGATGAAATAACTGTCAAATATTCCAGCTACGCTGGCCCCTCTCTGCAAGCAAACTGGAGCTTTCCCACTCACAGCCATTTAAGTAGGAAAAGCTCGGCCAAAATGATGATCAACACCAGGAATTTGAACACAACAAAATAAAGCCATCCAAACTACAGCTTTCTGAGGAGACCTCCTTAAGGATGCTTCTAAGTACTGCCAAGCTTGAATAAAATTTATCTCAGAATTCACCTGATCAAGGCTGACTTTCTCCTCCTAGAGTTCGGGTTTTCACACTCTGCAAAATCCATGTATTTTATCTCTGCTATTCAATGATCTCTTTATAACAGAATAGCTTCTGCCATCAAGACTGGTGAGGCTTTTCACAATGAAAAAAGGATGAAGAAAAGCCAGAACACATTCAAATATTCCTGTGGGCTCATCTCTCTTCAGTACTTGGATTTGAAAAGCATTAAGTACTGCTAAACACTGTTGGGGAAAAAAAAGAAAATCAAGGAAATGTTTGGGTTCTAAGTATATCTGTGCTGGCAAACTCTTCAGGCATTATGGGATACCAGGTCTTGTGAGGTTTTTAACTGCTAAAAAAGGGAACCTAAATACAATTTTTTAAATAGAGATTTAATGTTTGAAATAGTATTGAAAGTCCAGTCTGACTGCATTCAGTTTCCACTAATAAAAGTCACACCCTATGGATATCACACTTTATAATACACTTGAACAAGTAAAACAGTTTAAGAGATGCATTTTTCCTACGTATTTCATGTTAAGTGCTTTTGAAAGTAGGCCAAAGCAAAGGTTACATGTTCTATCCATACAGTACTTGGCTAGTTCATAACTGCCATTTTCATACTAATTAATACACTCCTTAACGTGAAACGTGATAGCTGCTAAAACAGTGACACAACCTGTATCACAACCTGCCTGGGCTTTAAATTAATTCAGTGGTGCCACTTGCTTAACTACTCTTAAAACTCTTGCAGTATTTTCATTCTAAATCTTTTTCATGAGGGATTGCTCTTACCCAGCTCCTAGAACCTTGGAGCACTTTTGGGGTTTGTATTATTGGTTAAAATTGGATTAGCCAATTAAAAAGCAAACTCTGGCAAAGAAAATCCACATCTTGATAACATATAATTTTTCAGTCAAAGCAGCTTTCTTTTAAATGATAAATTCCCATTCTTACTAATAAATAACAATACGAAATCACACCTTGGGAAAAATAACAGGAAACTTAAAATCAAATACCTGATGTACAAATGCAGGCTTGGCACATGGGTCTACTCTCCTGGTCTACTCCAACAAGATGCAGGAATGGTACAAAGTGCACTTACCCTCAGGAAAAATACCACTGCTGTGCTGCTCTAAAGAAATCCCTCTGGTTTCCACACAAGCAGGACCAATAAGATCCACACTAAGTCCTTACAAGTGAAAGGAACCCAAAGAGAAGGTATCCTAAAATGTAGTTTTACCTACCTCACTTAAATGGCTAGAAATTAAAAAATCATTTTAGAATATGTATCAAACACTTCAGCTGATCAAGTGAAAAAAGAAATCAGCAAAGACTTATATTCTTACATAGCATTTCCATTGTGGGAACACTGGAAAGGTCAAGCTAGGCTAGGTGCCAGGGTGCAAGAGGCTGTAACTGATCATCACCATGGCATATTTTATAATGTCCACAGACCAGCATGTTCCTGCAGTGCTGCACATCCATGTAAAGGAGGATGGTGACAATCCTAAAGCCTTAAGGGTAAAAAAGGTTCTCAACCTCACTTTCCTTCTCATCCAGTTCTCTATGAAACACCTCATGAAGCACTAACCATCAAAAAAAAAACAAACCACAAGGACAACAACAAAACCACCCCACAAACACTTTTTGACCTATTTTGAACAGAAGATGCATCTTGTGATTTCTCCCTGCTCAGAGACTTGGGAAACACAGATTGATTTCCTGCTTTATCCATACCATACCTAGACAACTTTGAGCAACTTCTTAATGCTTTAAGACAACTGAAAAAGATTCACATTTTCTTTTAAAAAATTTGAAAGAAGACAACTTCTTTTACATGCTTTAAGGTTTCGAGCAAGCCATTTGAAACCTTTTGTGCCTTAACCTCTCATCTGTAAAATGGGATAACATAATTTCCCTTCCTCCAGCTGTATACAAAGTAACTTCATATAGCAAATTACTCAGAGGAAGGACTGCCATTTATCCTGCGTCCACATACACACCCCTCACTTGGCATCATAAGATGCAGATTTCATTTCATATCCTTTGATGATATCCATAGTAAAACCTTTCCCAACAAATCCTTAGTTTAAAATTTTCCTTTCTTTAAAAGGGGAGTGCTTTGGTTTTACATATAGATTTAATTATTTTTTGTAATAAAGTTGAGTAACAAATCTTGACCCTACTAAGATTTGGTTTTCGGGTATGCAAAACAGAAAAATTCCATGCACTCAAGTAAGTTAGCTGATGCAGAGTTCATAAACTAAGGCTTGACTACGAAAGAAACTAGATGCACAATTTTCCACATTATAATTTGTGGATTATTGGCCTGAGTTGTTTTGATTAGTAATAATGCATGAGGTGAAGTTATTGTAATAGAATAATCAGGGTAAGTGGTAATAAGTGCTTATATAAATTTGACACAAACTATTTGAAAGCTGAAGTACAATCTACTGGGGGGGGGGGGCCGGGACACCTGTAAAATATTTAGGAATGAACAAAGGTCACATTCACAGTGGCAATACAATGAACTTCCCACAAGGTGATGTTCAAGACACTGAATTACAATCTAGCAGAAATACGGTGTCAAGTCAGATGTAAAATCATCTGCTCTGATTTTAGTGACAGGGCTTATTAACTTTTCTCTTGATTTTTAAGTAAATAAGTTAGCTTTGTGTAACAATTTTACCATGATTGGACAGAAACCAACCAAGCAAACACAGCAAGTATTATCTGGATTCTATTTAATCTCTGCCTAATCTGATGATGTTTGTTACTCCAGCCCAGATCCTCCAAGGCATGAGACACATCAAATTCACTGCTCACCCATGTTCCGTAAAATCACAAATGAAAAGCTTCAAAACAGATTTCTCTACTTACAAACACATGTCCCATCAAGGTACACGCACTCTCAGAAGGAAATCATATTAAACTTCTATAGTTTCCCTTTGAACACTACCACGAATTCCATTTTTCTTCCATCTCAACTTAGTCAGATCATAAAATAAAACGTGATTAATTAGTTGAAAGCAAATGACTCAAAGAAAAATTATCCATCAGGCTCAGCGCTCACACGGCCACTCCATGGTACTGGTTTCTTCTCATCTGCTCTTCTCACATAATTTTCCTCAAAGTAACACCAGATAAACTGGTTTGCACTGGAAAAGTTAAACTGACACCCCTCTTTCAATAAATGAATTTTAATTAGTCCCATACACTATTTGTAAAAAACTGTATCCTTTAAAGAAGGAAATGCACAATTGTTTCCAAACTTTTTATAACCCCATTTTAATGCACAATAGTATGAAAATGAAAAATTGAGTATTTCAGGACATTAACGCATGCTGAAGATAAAACTGTAGAAAGCTTTTCCCCCTGGTTATAACATCCCCTGGATGACCAGCAAACATTTACACTGATCTAGAGATGCAAGAACTGTTTTTACACAATGGCATTGCTGGGACTCTGGCAGTAATTCGCCAGCCTGAAGTGCCAGTCCCAAGACATCAGCAATCAACGCAGCACAAGCAAGAGGATTAAGCATTAGAACAGACTGCCCAAGGAAGTGGTGCAGCCACCATCCTTGGGGGTATTTAAAAGATGTGGCACTTAGGGACGTTAAAAAATGTGGCACTTAGGGACATGGTTTACTGGTGGACTTGCCAATGCTGGGCTAACAGCTGGACTCTATGATCTTAAAGATCTGTTCCAACCTAAACGATTTTATGATTCTGTAATTATTTGAAATGCTCTAAATACTTCAAAATGTGAAGCTGTTCAAATACTACTTAACACATGAAAAGTACACAGAAACTTCAATCTGACTGCTTGAAGTTTCCACTTATTACAATCCATGGATCTCACACTTGAGAACCTATTTCCAAAGGAGACAACTTGAAGAAATCCATTAAGCTGAAAGAAACTGATCATCATATAGGAGTCCACACTCTTAAAAAAACAACCAATTACAAATAAAAAGCCTTTGAAGCAGTTTAGACACCATACAGTAACTCATCAAACTGCTGCTCACTTGGCATATATAGATATTACCTGAAAACACATTACTATTATTCCTTCTGCCTTGAAAAGGTTAAGGGATCAGTACTGAAATACAAAGTATGATATTAATAAGTAGTATCTTTACATAAAATACTATAAAGCAACAAGTATTTGAAAAAGTATTATACTCTTCTTAAATGAAAGACTTCTATTACACCAATATTCACAGTGATTTCTCTGAAATCAGACACTTTTCGCTCTAGACCATGGGATTGAAGCGATTTGAAATGGAAATATTTCCTCTCCACTCACTGCCAGTTTCTGTTCCCAGAGTGATATAACAGATGACATCCAGTACAATAAATTCTTTTATTAACCATAAACTTGAGACTGCTTTAGGGATTTGAAGTGTTCAGTTTCATGCTGAAAAAATGTAATGTTATCCACAGCCCATCAGCATGTGCAACAAAAACAGAGCCACAGGTTATAGGACTTTGATCAAATGATGAAAAAAAAAATCTTCTGAATTTAAAAATACTTGAAAAAGCATCTACAATCATTTTTAACCTCTTATTTTTAAAGAGACACACACACTAACTGATCCTTTTCTGCAGGAAACAATCACTTTTAACAAAAGACTCTACATAGAAAGTCAATACCATGAACAAGTTTCCTTCCAGCAATTATCTTATTTAAGAAACCAGAACTGCAACATAAGTTTTAAGAGCTTACACATTTAATTACACAGATTAAAAAGTTAAGCTGAACCAGTATTTCTCTCAAACTTTCGTTTTACTTCTTTTTACCAAAATTAAACCAAATTTATAAATATGCAGTCCTAAAGCGCTGCACAGGAAGATAATACAGAATATAAAACTCTTTCAGTTTAAACCTTCACGTCTAATAAAACAAAATTATATTATTGTAGTAAATTGAGAAGTGGATGCAAGGGCCGGCATGTTTCACTTCCAATGAACATGGTAACTTACAACAGCAACACTGCTGATTGTAAAACATAAACATCGAAACTATTATTTTCTTCCTTGCAACAAAACCTAACCTTATTGGAGAGAAAGTGGGGAATTCACACCTATAACTACATATTCATACCTGTAACTACAAATCAACTTTCCATATACAAGCATGCAAATAAACTACTAGAGTTTACAAATTGCTAACCTCTGCAGCGAAATGGAATATAAAAAAACAATAACTAAAACATATATACCAAATGTCACATGGCTACACTGAAGAACAGCCACCCATGTCTATCAGAACTGTTAGATGATACTGGGGTTATTCTTTCACTTACTTTTATGGCTTTGATTCCTACATTTACTTCCAGAATGTAATAAAAAAGAAAGTCTGTCCTCACAGCCCATTCTTTAGTGAGTTGAATGTCCCATTTTCAAACCTCTGCATGACATTTCACGGCTAGTGTTCCTTATTGAAAGAGAACCCCAAAAGTGAATGGCATGATTAGGGAATTACTCTTACAAATGCAACTATATGGAGAAACCAAAGCCATCCCAACCTGCATTATTCCTAACTAATGAATAAAAGATAAACATTTGGTTTCCATGGATGTTCTGCAGAAGCAGAGAAATAGTAACTTTTCACCTGTTAGGGTCAGGGTGAGTTAGGTGTTTTGTCTTTTTGATTCTTATTTTAACTTTTTTTGTGGTTAACCTATTACTCCTGTCAGAAGGTAAACTAAATTAAACATCACCAACATAATTTGTAATAAATTACAATAAAGCATGTTACTGATTCTTTGAAAAGTACCTTATTAAGTATTTTTTATCATACAACAGAAAAAGTAACATTCTATATTCTTTTAGAACCAAAGCATCAGGCTATAAATCTGGCCCTTTCTTCTAAGCAGTATCTGGAAGTCTCAGAGAAAAAAATTCTGAGGCAGTAAAGTCAAAGCTCTTTACAATGGGGGATAATCCTTGACTGTACTCCACAGCTACACAAATTCGCTCACAGACACTACTACCAGAAGATGCTGTTTTCAGAGCAAGACAAGAAACAGAAACTTAGAGAAGACCTAGTGGGTCATTCTGTAATTTTAGTGGTAATCTGCCCAAATTCCATTCACGAACCACAGGTTGTATAGTAAAGTCCCCCCCTCGGGTTACAAATAAATACCCTACCCTTCATTTCCTGGCAGGAAGGGTTGTATAGCGTTATCGTGCACTCTGTAACACCACAGAGCTGGCTGCAGTTCAACAGCCACTGAAGTGACTTCTGAAACATTATCATCTTCTTGCTTGTGAAAAAGTCACTGGTGAAAAAAATGTTCACATGAAAATTCTTGATAATTTAGACTTTAAATTTCACATATGCTCACTATACTAACCTCAAATCCTTTTGATGATGTACTTTTTTAAAGGTAACTAACACACCTCAAGGGTGGAAATTTTAAAAGTATCTTAATAGTTACATGGAGCATCTTAATCACAAAATTAGCTTAGGGATTTCCCAACTCCCCTATCCAGTCCTTGGCTCCTCCTTCATGCTATAGTTCAGCACATCTGGACCTATACCTAACACAACTGCATGGGGACCTCATTTTATTCATGCCATCAAAAGGACCCCAGTTGTGAAAAGAAGGAAAAGAAAAAAGGAAACTAGGGGTACTTTCAATGCAAACAGTTTTAATAGTGTGGTTTACAATGCAGCTCACAAACAGGTGCATCACAACAGGTGGGAAGGGGAGGGCAAACAGCAAGACCAAAGTGGGAGGAAGCAGATGGGAGTGAAAATTTCACTAATCAGCTTCACTGCTGAGTCAACATAAAATGTAACTACACCCTGAGCCACAAAAGAGAACAAATCCCATTGAAAGTTAATAGGTGTTAGGGTACTCCATTCTTTTTCAGAATCCCACTCCAAGCTTCTAAGGATCTGTTCAC
Source organism: Psittacus erithacus (assembly GCA_009867235.2). Lineage (NCBI taxonomy): Eukaryota > Metazoa > Chordata > Aves > Psittaciformes > Psittacidae > Psittacus > Psittacus erithacus. The sequence goes on from WYDI02003299.1 coordinate 16,427, forward strand.
ACTTACAGGGTGAACTTAAATCACCCATTTATACCCCGTATCTCTAAGACTTCAAGGCAAAGAAGCCCAGCACAAGCTTGAAAACTTTGCTAAAAGGGTTTGTGATTCAGTAACGCCTCCTTCCCACACCGCATTAAAGCTCATCCAGACAGAGCAGTCTTTATGCTCAGAGTAAATTGCACAACTTACTGGTTCCAACTTCCATCCTCATTTTGTTACTACTGCCTGTAATTAGGGGCAAGACCAGGCAGGGAGATAATACTCATCCCTGTAGAAATTGGAGGAGTATGAAGCAGTGCAAGCAGGTTTTACCAGGGCTTTGAGACAAAGATATGGACTGGCACCTGAACAGCTCAGACAGGTAAACTGTCTGGGCACAGCTGTACCCAGAGTTGCTGTGGAGTATTTAAAAAACATATAATCAAATCCATCCCTCAGGGCCTCTTTGTAGAAGAAGCTATGACTATGTGATAAACCAAGATGTAACTTTACACTGCACTACCTACTCTATGACCAACCGGCTGTATGGCTTGCTCCAGGACACACCTACGCCACACTCAGGCCAAAGAGAGCTATTATCAAGAAAGCCCCTAAGGATCAGCCGCTGCCGGGCCAGCAAACTGCTCTGAACCAGGTATGCCCTGCTAACACAGCTATCCTGCTTCTGGCAGTCAGTAATATTCCCATAGACACAAATAAGCAGAGCAAGAAGAGGCTTCATTTCCAAGTGTGCAAAGCACACAGCTTTGGCACGGAGGACAGTCACAGCCGCTGAGCACCGGGCAACCACACACCATCAAGCAAGCCACTTGAGGTGTAAAAGACAAAATCCTATCAGAATGGAAGTCAAAGTTCTGCTACTGATTTTAACAGGTAGGATTTTAGCTCTTTAAACAAAACAAAAAAACCCAACAAACAACAGAAACAAACAAAAAACAAACACTCCACAAAACCCTCAGTATTCTATGTCTAACAGGAAAACAGACTGGGGTTTTGTGTCCACAAGTAGATGACAGATAGAGGCCGGCATACAGTTTGTGAAATCACTGTCTAAAATAAATGACAATGTGACTACTAGAAGTCTCTAAAGTTGAATTTTTTAATGCTTTCTTATTCCAGGCCAGTCACACCTGGAATACACATGTTGAACTGAGCAGCTGATAGCTTCTAGTTTCAATGATTTGGATGATTTACTGTTTAGACCTAAACATTCCCTATTATGCCTTCCTACTAGCTGAACTAAATTCACACACAGTTTTAATCTGCAATGAAAAGAAAAACAATTCTTATCCTGTAACATTAAAATTATAAAAGGGACTTTTACAAATCAGATTACTCTCTGGAAGTCTATATGCAGAGCTAGACAAAACTCTACTTCTATGGATATGCAAACACGAAAGAAAATCTCCTTTCATGAATCCTAGAATCTAACCTAAGAGCTTGTTTCAAGCTTGGAGTTCTACAACTTTAAGGAAAATATTAGAAACATACATAAGTATTTATGTTACAGATACAAAACTCTAGAAAATAAGTTTATTTTATAAAGTAGCGTGCATTTTAAGCGCCAATATTATGAGTTTAGGATTCCCATGGAGGACTAAACCCCTCCATTTGAAAATACAAAGCAAAATTAATTAGAAAACACAGTTTGAAAAGTATTCTTGCAAAGAGTTCTTAAAAAGGATCACCTTGAATGTGTTTGATGCTGAGGACACGCCATAACTTTTCTTCACACAAAAGCAGTCATCAACAGAGCACAACCAGATGTTGAGTTTTCTTTTCTTAGTTTTTGTAAACCTCTGTGACCTCCCTCAAATTAAAAAAGGGAATAGCATTTTTAAAGCCACAGGAGCTATCATTAGTGAAGCATTCTAAGGATTTTCATTAATTCATAGCCAGCCAACCAGGAATTTTCCCACAGCCGTGTACAAAAAAAGTCAGAGAAGTCACTGATTGCTTGGTTGGATTTGAATGTAGTCAGAAGTAAGATCAGAAATATCTAGTCCCTCCCACTGATAGGAGAGTGAAGAACATAGGGAAGGTCAGAAATTAAGATCCAAGTCTGCCCACCAACCAGGAGGAAAATCCAGCACTGCCATATTAGAGAGGGTATGGCAACAGTTATTACATACAATTTTGTAAGGTAAGAGATTTCACATAGATTGATAGAAATCAATTCTTTGGAAATCTTGAAGGACAGAAGGTACAGTTCCAAGCAGAACTGTGTGCTTATCATCTCCTCTACAGAGCAGCCTCAAGACTCAGACTGATGTTGTCTAGTTGTTTGTATGACACCCACCCATTATAGCAACTTATGACCTGATACACACGTTTACTTGGAGTCCTTTGAACTGTGCATGCTCCCATTTGTCCCTTAGAGTTTCTGTCAGCCCAGGGTTCCAGCACTGAAGAAGCTTGTACTTCCCATGTTAGATCATCAAAATACGAAGGTTACAGAAAACACAAGAATGCATTTCAGCAGCGCTTCCCTCAAAGACATTACAATGACCTCTGCATTCCTGTGACATGTTATGCTCTGTACAGCATTTGTAAAGGAAAAGCAAAAAGCCAAGTGTACACTCAAAGGCTGCTGGCTTGCAGACTCCATGCTGCCAACAAAAAGGTGCATCTGTCAACACAGAGCTCATCATTTCGCAGCCATCTCTGTACACTGTGAGGTCACCAAGGGGTACAAATTTGATTCAGATAAGTCATGGGCACACAACACCAATTCTGCTGAATTAATCAGAACACGCATTTCAGAGTTTATGCTTTCAGGCCTGCAAGCAGAGGCATGACACCTGATCGACCATGAAATCTCGCAGGACAATGCTCTCACACTCTATGATTCTATGTTGGACAGAGTCTTGGGCAACATGGTCTAGTGTGAGGCATCCCTGCCCACAGCAGGGGGGGTGGAACTAGATGATCTTAAGGTCCTTTCCAAACCAACTATTTTATGATTCTATGATTTGGGCACATACAGAATAAGTAGCATGAGTGATGTGCTCCAAAACCAGATTTACTGTCTTGCTGAATAACAGCCAAAGATCAGATGCATAAAAGGGTGCTCATGCATCTACAGCTTTAAACTTGAGGCAACATGAAGAAGGATTATAACATGCCTTTAACAGATTGCTGACATATATTCCATATGTTCAATATCCATTTATGTACTACTGATAGACTTTGACACTTCACTGAAAACATTGCTCACTTGTCCTGTAGCCGGCATCAATGTTTTTCATGCAGCAGGTGAGCTATCAGTCTTTTAGTTCCTACCTGCCCTAGAAGTGCCTAGCCCTCTTCCAAAAAGCCTTGATGGCTTTTCAGAGGCACAGAGTCATACCAGTGAAATGCCAGAGGATGGATTCTTTGGTCATTTAAAGGAAAGCAATCCCTACCCTTTCCGTTCTGCATCATGCACACCTGCAGGTAGATACCAAAATTAATCTTATTTCATCTCTACATATACCTATTCAAAAGGTTTTGCTAGCCGTAATTCCAGCCCTAATTATTGCTAACATACTAAAAAAAAGATTTCATACTTAACTCGTTTATCCTGCTCATTTTAGGTTACAAACTCATCTAGGGTCGCTAATGGTATGTTTAATTCAAGTTAAAGGGGAGGTTTAACATACTGGATGGCTCTGGCAGGAGCAGACAGCTTCTTTCCTAAGCCAATACAAGGAATTCATCCACCTGTTTGAAGGCATTCATCACCTACTTTGACAGAACAAATTCCTACCTGCACATTTAATTTCCCTCATGCTCTTGGAATCCATCTGCACAGAGGTGAGAGGTGACAAGAGGACCAAACAACAATGTGAATTGTTCATGCGGCTTCATGTACTACAGGCTTGTATTACCTGTTAAAACATTGTTATTAACCTAAAAACCTTCTTGTTAATCTGCAAATTTCCTTACTGTGAGGCTTCCTCAGTGGGTTCCTGAAGTTCTTCGGGCTTTTTGTTTTATTTTTAGGGAAAAAAAAAACCCTAAATAACTGACGTGTTCTTTGAACATCCTCTACTTGACTTGCCCAGGTGACCTATTCTAGAACCTACTCCAGAACCATCAGCTGCACCCCATTTTGTCCTGTTTTTACCATAACAGGCCCCTCTGGTGCTGTTTCCATCTCTTCTGCCTCCACCCCTGCTGCGTTTATAAGTCTAAACACTGTACTCTGGGCAGGAATGAGAATTTAGTCAAACCCCGCACAGGTATGACTGGCAGTTACTGCTGGACTGGCAGCTGCTCTAAACTGCCTTGTCATAAATGTTCCACTTTTTAGTGTTCTTTCTACTGGATAGGCTTTAGCTAAACTCACTTCCAACAACTCCTCTGGGGTACCATTAAATCACAGTAAGCTTGTTTCCTCAGAATCATGTTCTTCACTGCAGCCACACCATAAATTAACCAGAAGCCCACTGCTATTCTTCAGTCAAGAAACAGCGCATTTGGACAGCATCTCCCAAGGTACTCGACTGATGTACCTAAGACAGCAGGCTCCATGAACAGAGGGCTTAACACACCAGGTACCAGCTTGCCTTCAAAGCAATTTGTAAGACAGCTTGGCAAAGAGATCTGCTGAAATTTGTGTTACTAGAAGACTCAGCAAAAACTCGCTGATACAGAGTTACCTGATGTATCATCACTGTAAAATGGGTTACTCTAAACCCTTTTCAAAAACAAAACTCAGGCCCTTATTTATATACATGGCCAACCAAAAAAGTCTATGTTCAAAGTGGTTTAAGTCAGATGTAAAAACACTGCTGATAGGCTAAAACCAAACCCAGTTAAGAACCTGCAGTTATAAAGTATTAATGAACTTTACAAAATACAGCATGAAGAATTTATATATTCATTAGAAATAGGTTTAGTGAGAGTCTCCTGAGTTTTGGTGGCAAACAAGAAGTAATTTGTAAGGTAGAACACTTGATACATGTAGACCCAGAGAAAACAGAACAGCCACTGTAGTTTATTAAGAAATATTTCTTAACTGCACTTTCCTCTCTTCCTTAATATTTATTGTCTACACGGTTTGACTCACTTCCAAAAGTCATACCTGCTTGTTTTACAGCACTGCACCCATTCGATAAGGAGCATCTTCTCCAATCCACAGAGGTAGGTCACCAATACATTTTTAAATCCAGAAATGCCATCTTAGATATGATGCTGAAAGTACAATTTATTAAGTAAAATAGATTCAAGCATGTTAAAATACACATTTACACCCTGGCTTGGCTGGCAGAATTCTGGATAATCAAAGTGATAATATTTAAGTTTCTATTGAATAAACATTGCAATAAAACAACAGAAGTGAGTCTATCCATTACTGACATATGCCTGCATTCACTACTTCAATAAGTATATATCTGGTTAAAGTGTTTATGAGAAAGCCACGTAGGATTTTTGGGTGACTCCTCTTTAGAAGAGCTGGAGAAGCCAAACAGCTAGACAATGCAACAACTGTAAAGTATTATATGCATGAAACGATAAAACCCTTTTTCAAGTTTACACTTGAAAATTTTGATCCTTAAATAAAGTCTCACATTACCATAACCTAAAGTTAAATACTTAATACGTACTGATGTAGCCATAACTCCTTATTTTAAGTTACTGTAACTTGCACTTCCATAGGATGATTTTTGGATAATTCACACAGGGAGAAGGATGCAATAAATAAACATCCATGTATTTAATATAACTTTCGTATCTTTTCTAGGTGTGATGTACTTATGAATAATGTTCATTTTTAAACGCAGGAACAACACATGATACAGAAGCATCAACATTAACCTAAAGTTTCACAAAAAAGATTGTGTTGAAATAAACTTCACTGTGCTGGTAGCAGCAAAGGTAAAAACCGAAGAGATTAAAAATACAAAAGTATTTTTACTTTTAAAAAAGGTATTCAAGTTTAACAGTTCCCTGCAAATGCTTCACGCTCCTTTTACCTTGTTTGCTGCTAAAAAAGCATGCTGAATTTATGGGTAAAATTCAGCCTCAGAGCAGAATTAAGCAGGCAAGCTAACATCAAAGCTTTGCTTCATCATCTTTGGACTGATCTGTCAGAAAGGACAGCTGGTCCTTATTAAACACCTTTTAAATGTTGCAGTTTTAATTAAGTAACATCCTTGTTATATTAACATTACCAAATAATTAAGTAAGGAAAAGTCAACATCATCTAATCATGAGCTTAACAGCTTTTCACCAGTGGACTATAAAGTATTAATCTGTTAAAGCAGAACTTGTTCTTAAATAAGTGTCTCAATTTTTTAGATTACCAAGTGTGGTACAGCAGTCACTACACTTACTCAAAAGCAGATTTTTGGGCAAGTAAGGCAGTGAGTGGAGTTCAACATCTAAACTAGGGGATATGATCAAGAGAGGAAATTAATCAGATCTGTAACAGTCCTATTAGACTTCAGCTGCAGGGACCTTAAGACATAGAATCATAGAATAGTTTGGGTTGGAAAGGACCTTCCAAGGTCATCTAGTCCAACCCCTCTGCAATGAGCAGCAGCATCTTCAATTAGATCATAAGTCAATAGCTTATGAATAAGAATCTTATTCAAATTTCCCGATTTCACACAAACATGCAAGGGAATAGACATTTTGCTAACACTGAGAGCTAGTTTCAATTGCATAAGCAGGCTAATGCTTCCATAATTTTGTTCTCTACATGCTGTGTTTGAATATTATTTCTGAAAACTCAGTATTTAAACTGTATAGCCTCAGAGTTTCTGAGGAAACATTCACAAAATCACAGAATCATGTAAATAAGCGCTAAATAAGCTAAATAAACACTTTGTGCATTTTTAAATCAACTTTAATAGGTAGATGGTCATCAATACTTTCTGACGCTGGAGTAAAAATGGGGTCACGTTCTCTGCTACATTACTTAATAAATGAAACTTAAACACCACCAAACCTGGAGTGAGCTTGAAGCCAAATTCTAAGCTAAACAAAAGTGACACAGATGCCTACCTGCATGACTGACCATGCTTGCAAAGCCTTGCACTCAACATATTGCATTATATCCAATCAGAGAAACACACTAAGCTTTAAATGACACATCGAATCAATTCTAAAACACCATCACATTCTTCTATAGGCCGAAGGAGAGAAATCTATCGATTCTAAAAATTCCTAAAAAATGGAGCATACAGAACTGCTGGCATCTGGTCTGCAGAGCTTTTAACTAACTCTGGAAGCACTAGATTAAAGAACACCCTGATGGCAAACATTAACACCTTCCACCATGCTTCATCTTAGGTCTATGTTCTGGTCAATATCCTTTACAATTTATAACTACTCTGCAAGAGAAAAATCTGATTTTAACTGTTAGAAAATAATAATAAAAAAAGGGAGAAATTTTAACTTCGTAAGTTATCTCTTATCATTTTACAGGGTATTTTTCCCCCTAAATAAAGTTCCCAAAACATGTATTTACTTGGGAAAATTATTTCAGTATGACCTAGCTCTGTGCTTAGAAAATCCTGTAAAGAAGAATGAGTTTGTGCTGGGAGGAATGCTTGAGGAGATAAATGTAGGCACCCAGCAACATGGGCCTAAAGAATAATGAAACAGGCAATGCTCCTGATAGTGGAACGATAGGAAATAGGGATCTTCAGAGTTTGCTATGAAAGAGAAAAGGAAATGGCAAGCTCCTTAAATAAAGATGACACAGGGAGAGTTTCAAGGGAGAATGCTCAGGAACAGAGAACCCCAGTATATCCGATAAGCTTTGCTTCGCAAAGGAAGGTACAACTCTCTGCTAATGGGGGGGAATAAGGTGGGTGTTTGCTAAAATGCTGTATTATTTATTCTTTCTCATCATACAGTCTCATTAAATTTAAGCTTTGTACTGACCATGGCTCAGTGCCAGGAACTTCAGAGGAATTAAACACATGAAAAAAATTACTCATGTGTGCAGTCCCATTTGAATCTACACAACAACTTGAGAGTAAAGTTGCTCATGTGTTTAACACCGAATAAATGAATCTGAAATATATTCAACTCATCATAGTCCCTGTCTGTTTTCTCTGTGCACTTCATGGCTTGTTTATAGCATAAAAAAAAAAAAATATCAGAGACTGCTTTTCCAGAATAGCTTCCCATGTGGACATACTTATTCTAGATTAAAAGGGGCCCTTCCCTGATTTATTTTTTCTGGATAAAGGTATACATATGATGTAGTTAGGCCATGCATATGGAAAGACTATCCACATGGAAAGCTACTTTGCAATACTATTCTGCTTCAAGTGAACCTTAATCTGAAGTAACATTCAATGTAGAAATACATTAAAATATCTGTTAAACATCAATGAAAGAAATCCCAGATGTAGGAAAGTCAATCCAAAATCTAAAGCCCTGGACCCGCTGAAATCACTGATAATTCTTAGCAACAGTAGCGTTAAGTTACTCATCCTGCTGTTAACTTCTTTCCTGCTGCAGACATATGTTGATCTTGCAAGAGAAATGCCAGAGTATTACTAGAGAAGGTGATTAATATGATGGAAGCAGTTTAAAAAAACACATCTCTGAACACTTTAGCTTTGAAAACGTTAGCTATTAACAATAATGTCAGAAGCTGTGAACCAAAACATCAGATACTTCCTCACCACATTCTTTTAATCATAGTCCAGTAATACATTCTCATCAAGTCAAGCTTTTACTCCTACAAAGTATTGAGGAAATGTAAAACTGTATTTTGTACAGTGAAATGAAAATGAGTATTACTGCATTAATGTACCAGGATGAAACACAGATTTTCAAAAACAACATTCAAACAATAAAAAAAACCTCATTTGGGTGGGAAGAGCACCACACAGTCACAGTTTTGGCAGCAGAAAGTAGCCAACTTGTATGTATCTAAATCTACATACAAACACCCAGCTACCTACACCTTATTCTCCTTAAACAACTATTAAAAGTTAACTGATACTTTTCTAGATTGTTTCTTTATGCCACTGAGAATTCCCTCAATTCAACTGTTTCATTTAATGCAATCTAGACATTTTTACTTCCTGTATAAAAAAGGTTAAGATTTATTCATGCCCTTAACATACATTAATCAGACACTACTTATAAATAACACGCAATAAGAGTATCTATTTGAACAGGATACAATCACTTCAGGGCTTGTGTCCTTTCAATCAGTCAGTGTCCCCGCAGTGTTTAGAGTGGCAGAGGGGAAGTGGCCTGTGGTTAAACAGAGGAAATACCAAGGAATTTTAATAGAGCAAATAGTCTTTTTACTTCCTACAGGGTACTACTTCAAAGGCAACCCTGCTCCAGAGCAGACAATGTGTTAGAGGGGCCATCAGTCTTTTAACAGTACGTCAAGTCTACTCAAAACTTACATGCAGATCAAGATAAATAGCACATAACTGAGGCAATGGGTACCATCCAACAGTCATTACTCTAACAAATGCTGTCCAGCCCTAATTATTAAGACAATCATAAGACAGACTGGTGTTACAAAATCAGACTACGAAGTTATAACTAAACAGTCAAGATATCAAATAAATTGGTGAGGGAAGTCTGAACTTGAAACTGAAAATACAACAAAACCAGAAACAAGTGCAAATAATTAATAAGCTAAAACGTTACATAGGTTGTGAGCAATAAAGACAAATGGGGGCTTAAGCTAATTGGAAAGTGTGATTTTTACTGATCTAAAAGACAGCCAAAATAATTAAATCAAAATAATTGCATTGTAGTACATTCAGGTTTCAGGCACGCAATTATATTAAGTAAGCAAAAATAAACTCAATACAAACTCATCTGCATATTTCTATACAGACCAAAATACACTAATCAAGTGCTGTAACTTTTTAATAGCGATAATTGACTTGAGAGCTGATGCAAAACTTGACAGAAACATGCACAGCGGAGGTTACAAGCCTGCGCAGCATCCTGCCCACATCTGGTGAAACATACAATAGAAACACTGCGCCAAAACATTTTATTCCTCATTCTCAGTTAAAAAGACCTAACAGGGGAATGTAAACCTTAAAGGAGTTCCAACCAACACAAAGATTCAGGTCTTAAGCTCTATCAGGATTTGAAGTTTGTTTTTCCATACTTTTTTTACACATTTTCCAATGCTTTCGCCTTATTAAACTATGCCCTACAAACTCCTGAACTGCGTGTTGCTGTAACGTTCTCAAAGGGACTGATCCAAGACCAAGAAAATCCTTAGTGACAGTCTAACAAAAAGGAAAAGCAATGAAAGTCAGTTCTGCTCCCTCCAGCTCCTGGATCACCACGCTTCAACTACGCTTGTAACTACACGTCCGAAGAAAGGAAAGAAAAGAGAGCACACACAAAAAACCCCACAACTCAGTTATTTAAAAATACACCCACAAACCACGGAAAGCAAACAAGAAAAGTCTGACAGCAAAACACACCAGAAACAGGAACAAAAGGCAAAGACCGAGTAACAAAACGTTTATCACCTTGCTCCCCCTTTCCCTCTCCGGTAATTTTCCTACATCCTCTGTATAATGATCAGGCCTGAAGCTAAGACCCCAAGCCGGCCTCGCATCATTAAAATAACAAAGCCCAAGTGATTGCCGCGCAGGTCGACCTAAGGAAGGAGAGAGCTGGTGGCGAAGGACCTGTCGAGTGACTTTCGCACCCCCCGTTGTGGATTGCCTCCCACCCCCGGGCGAGACACCCGTACACGTCCCTTCCCGGCACATGCCACCCTCTCTCCGGGCCGCAAGTTAACGAACTATTAGACGCAGCGCCCCGGGACAGCTTTATTAGCGGCCGAGGACGCTTTCCCCGCGGTGGCAGCCCGCTGCCCCAACGGGCCGTACCCACCCCCAGCGCCGCTCCCCGGTCAGCGCCCGGCACCCCGAGGGTGGCAGCTCTCGGCACCCCTCTCACACACCGCACCTTGCGAACGCGGATGCCTGCGCGGGGGACAGAGCAGCAACAGCGCTCCGCTCCACTCACCTTCCCTCCGCAGGCTTCGGCAGCTGCCCCCCTCCTGCCGCTGGCTCCTCCAGCGGCCCCAGCGGGTTGATGGCCACCGAAAGAGGCGACAAGGGCAAAGAAGAGGGAGCCGAGCCCCAAACCGGCTGCCATGGCAAGCAGCAAGACCCGCACCACCGGAGCTCAGGGGCCACTGCCGCCGCTGTGTGCATGCGCGCTACCGGCCGGGGCGGGGGGCTCCTCCCCGCCTGTGCCGTGCCCGGCCCGGCCCCACCGCCCCCCGCGGGACGGCTCCTCCCAAGCCCGGGCCGGGGGCTCGGCAGCAGCAGCGCCTCCCACTGCCCCTCCACGTGTGCACCGCGCCCGGGCAGCGCTCCGTACACGGGGCCCCTCCCCGCCAGACCTCCGGGGGCTTGCGCCCCTTCCTGCAACATAACGGGGGTATCAGCACCGGATCGGCAGCCCCCGGCCTCCTCTTCGCCTGCGCGATACTGTATTACTGATCCCGTCACACCCTGCAGAGTTGGGTACAGCTCACAGAAACCTATGGGTTTGGGCTTCTCTCACAAGACGGAAAGGATCGATGCCACTTCACTGTCGGGACTGATCTTCATAGTGGTACAGCCCAAGTACGCAGCACGGGCCAAAAATCAGCCATAGATCTTTCACAACTAAAGAGTATTGCATTAACTAAAGCCAGACAAGATGGAGGAATATACTATCATAGAACCACAGAATAGTTTGGGTTGGAAGGAACCTTAAAGCTCATCCAGTTCCAACCCCTGCCACAGGCAGGGACACCTTCCACTAGTCCAGGTTGCTCCAAGCCCCATCCAACCTAGCCTTGAACACTGCCAGGGATGGGGCAACCACAGCTTCTCTGGAGAACCTGTGCCAGAGCCTCACTACTCTCCTAGTGAAGAGCTTCCTAATATCTAATCTACATCTCCCCTCTGTCAGTTTTAAAATTTCAGTTGCAGAAATTGCAACAGAAGCTCTATGTAGCAATAAATACTTCAGCTTTTTCAGTTGGAGTCTCTACAGTTAATTTTGCCATTAACATGCTTTGGCCAAATCATTTTTAATAGAAAATAAATCACATTTCTAATAAATGTCAAATGCAACTTACTCTGATATGCCAGTGAATTCTATCAAGTACAAACCCCTCACCTAAAATTCTCCAAGTCAGGTAAGAGAGAGAAGCCCAAGGCTCCTCTGAAGCACAGAACCACAGCATAATTCAGCTTTGAAGTGACCTCAAGGGGCTGTTAGGTCTAACCATTTGCTCTAAGTAGGCCTAACTTCAGGTTTAGATCAGGTAGCTCAGGGCTTCATCATACATTACCTTTACACATCACAACTCCAATTATTTTTGAAACTTTTGATTTTAGTACATTCTGCTGCTATGAGTAAAAACCAATCCTGATGGCACAGGCAAACCCACCAGTATTACAAAAGACCCTATAGTTTGGATTACAATAGTATGGAAAAACACCACTAAGCCAATCAGTTGAAAGGAGACATGACCAGTTGGCAATTTTTAAACTTGCGCTGGTTTTACCTTTGTCAAAGGGGTTTCCATCCTTTGTGACTATTGCAAAAATTACACAATAAAACTCTCATCAACTGCTGAAGTTGATGAATCACAGTTACCTTTGAAAAAAGGTTTGTGACTTCAGAAGGGCCGCAGCCCTGCTTCGTGACATGGAAAGAAATTCTTGCCATTGCACATTTTTTAGCACAAATTGGAGATTAGACTGTAGTCCTTTTATGGCTCTGGGAACAAGGGATGCTTGTTTTCCATCTCCATTTCCTCTGCAGGCTGGAATTCTGAAAAAAGGGATATTAAAACTACTCGTTCTGTAGGTGGCATTTCACTGACGTTACAGTGAGGCATTTTCTGAGGCCAAGTGTGTCCCCGACCAGAATCAAAGTCTAGCACATGTTTTTTCACTGTACACCATCCACTTCTGCTTTACTGTCTCCTTGCATTACTCAGAACTCATCAAGCAGGCTTGAAAACTATATAAGCCTTTTTTTTTTTAATCAAGTCAGGCTGTATGAAAGCTATGAGCAACTAGTCCTTTTGTGTTTTGATGCGTTACAAAGGACAAAGCAAAACTATATTATGGCTAAAGAAAGGAAGACATACATACAATATCTTTACAGGACAATAATATCACTGCTGCCCATAACCACCTGTGACAAGCAATAACTCCTTGCTGAACACATTGCCATCAATCAGCAAATGGATCTCCTAAATTATGGGGAAATCCATTTGGCATCTTCTGTTAGCAGAGATCAAGGCTGCTGGAGAAGCTGAAACTTTTAAGTGAGAACTCAGAGGAAAACTAGCATTATCTGTGCTGCTGCTGCATTGACCTACAACGATTTTAATACAAAGAAAGACAGACTGAAGAGTGGCATTTCCCAGGGAGCAGAATAACCGCAGAACTCTTTGATACCACTGATCACAGTGGCAGCACCCAGAAAGCAGCAAAATTATCAGTCTTATTTATTGAGACCTCAACTTACTAGCACAGAGCAAAGATGCTGACAAAAACAGTGTTGATGCCTCTTTCCCCACACTTAAGCTAAAACCAAAATGACACATCTGAAAAGAATTATCTCCATACTGCCACCAACGTCCAACTTACTTGACATGCATGAACTGACTGAACACAGTATTTCATTGCTTCGCATGCATTCAGAATAATTTCCATTGCAATTTTTTGTGGGAAAGGGTAGGGTAGAGGTGGGAATCAAATGACAGCAGTTAACATTTTTAGCCAGATTCTCCAAAATGCTGCTAGCTAATGGAATGGCAAAACAGGCTGTGGGGACTCTGCTTTTCTGTAGGCTCTTTTGTCCTTCTTACAACAGTCTCTTGTTTCCAAATAGTATAGAATGCATAATATCCAAAAGTCATGGGTATCAGTATCATGCATTCTACAGCTGGTTTTGGTTGTCACTCTAGCTTTTTTGCTTAAAGCTAAAAACCTTTTTTTTCTTCCCTTCTCTGAGCAGCTGTTCCCAGATGGAGGGGACAGTGAGAAAGCAGCAGTTCCTATAAAAACTTGAAAACTCATGTAATAAAAAGGACTGATAATATGGGTAAAATTGCCCTACTATATTTTTCTGTCACTCAGCAAAACTCCTTCTTCGACTTGGAAGTTGCATGCTCCATCCATACTTCATATTTCTAGCACTGAAACCTCTTCCAAGAGAAACCAGTCTTTACAGCAAAAAAGTTAGGAAAACCACACACTTTTGGGCCAGAAAGCACACATTGTGCTTGTAGAAGTCTTCAGCTTAGTCAGACAATCACAACTATTGCAGTATCACATTCTGTTACAGATAACCACCACCCACTGTTAGGAAGTGAGGATGAGCTACAGCAAACCAAGCAGAGTGCTCAAAGATCAGAAGCATCTCAGAAACCTCTTACAGGTCTGCAATCACAAGGTATCATCTCACTTTCCATAAAAGCACAAATAAGATCCCAGAATAGAAACCCCACAATGTGAGGGTCTTCTGGAACTTCATCTGGCAGATACTGAAAAGCAGAAAAATAGATCTTTTGCAAATAACCACTTATACTAAAGTGTCCCACTGGCATGGGGATGGTTTACCTGTGGAATGAACATCTAGCATTAAAAGGAAGAAAGATCTTCCAATATCAAACATTAAGAACAAAATTAGAAAGTGTGAAATGGATGTGGATACTCTTAGCAAGGTCATGAACATTCCTACCAGTGTCCAGGGTCCCAGAATTTCAACTCTGATGGAATCTTCCATATTATGACATGCCATAGTTTCGACAGGTTTGGCTAAGCTTAAGTGAAGGATTTCCAGCCTGTAAGAGAGTGACCCCAGGCCATAAAAGTGAACTGAAATTTGAATCAAATCTGACAATTGTTATGAATACTTCCCTTGCTCAAGGCAACTTTTAAACCACTAGGCCTTGAGAGGAATGCTAAAAATACATTTAAATACCAAGTTCTGAGAAGAAAATCTGCATTATTAGTCTCATTTTATAGATGGGGACACTTAAGCACAGAGTCATAAAGATGCCTGCTTTTATGTCTTACACACATGCTCCAGGCTAAACCAGTAATTAGATTTGGAGTCAGGAAAGCCCCTGCCGCCTGGTAAGACCAGAAAAGACTCCTGTGTGTAGTGGGCTTTGTTTTTAATTTGCTGCTTTCTGTAGACACACACTCTACTTCCTAAGGTCATCCACTACCAGTGGGTGCTTAAAATAGTGTGGGCCATGGAGCCCAGATCCAGCCTTCAGAGCAATTCCATCCAACTCTCTGCTTCTATCCTGCAAGTGGCAAGGAGCACAGCATGCTGTCCTGGCAGCCAGATGCCTCCTGCTCTCTCCAGACATTTATTGGCACTTCTGGAGTAGCTGCTGCTGTGTCCAGATGGGACTTGAAAGTACAATTAGATACACGAATTGTGCTTTGATGCTGGCAGCCACCACTTCTATATCCAGATGCTTTGCAACAAGTCCTGAAATTGAGCACCCAGTTCTTAGTGTGGAGTTAGAGCTTACAGAACTCCTTGCAATATACTGGCAGTAATTTTTCTCACTGCTCACTTTTTATGTCACACTGCCATGTTTAAGCTTTTTTCTTAAAATCCTCAACTCTGTCTTCAGGTACCTGGAGATGTTTTGAGGCATGTAGAATTCAGAGTGAATGAGGAGTGAATGGTCTTGTGACCTTTCTGGATGACTTAATGTCTCCTACAGGAAATTGCATTTAATGACCAAGGAAGTTGCAGTCCTATATTCCTAAAGGTTCAAGTTAGTGTCAGATGTAGGTTATGGTGAAAAGGAACTGACTGAAATAAATCAGTAATTATATGAAAACTATCTCTGATGACCATCAAAATAACGATTTATCAGCTATCCATGGATGCAAGTCATTATATAATATTACCACTCCCCAGACTGCAGAGTTCTCTGTATTGCATACAGGGCAGCTTGTGCTGCTGGCAAAGAATGTTTGCAGTCAGATGTCAACTCTCTGTATTTCTGTTTTGTTTTGCATCTGTTTATTCACATGAACATAATAAAGGAACAAACAGTTCTCAGAAATGATTCAACTTACTGATGTGCCACCAAACACACACTCACCTCCCTGCTCCAAAAGTACACTGCATTGACAGAGTTATCTGTGGCCACATGTCTGTTCAGAGGGAAGAGGGAGCAGGGCAGGACTACATCTTTCAGCAGCAATCTTCTGTTACACTGGATTAGGTGTAACACGAAACTACACTTTCAGAGAGAAGTAGATTTGTGACACAAAGAAAATTCAAAATTGCATGAAGAGCCATTTTTTCAATAAAGATCCTGCTGAACTAGAAATATGCCAAACCAAAAACTGTATCCTCAAAGCTATGCATGTTTTATTCTTTAGCAATAACTGAATAATTTTTAACGTTCGATTTTAAAATAGTATTTTCCTGCAGTATGGCCATTTAATCTTAGCAACTATGAAAAATGCAACTCAAGATCCCCTCAGTGCAGCTTGAATACATGCTAGAAGTGTTAATAAAGTAAGATTTTTACAGAAGTTTCTCAGTTTTACTTCTAGTTTCAACCCTTTCTTACTACAGCACAATACTTTCCATCCAGACAGCTTGTCATTTTCCTGCTGCAGGGAAACAAGGGGAGAGGGGTGGGGGCACAACCCTAACCTGATTTAACAGCCTATTCTGAAATACAACAGCATCTGTGGCAGTGTCTGCAAAATTAATCCTAGCATACTAAGGGATCCCTCACTGAGCATAACCTGCCTTTAACCCTTTCCCATTTAACTGAGGGACAGCTATTTGCTCAAGCACTTCAGGATGACATCATTTGTTATTTCAGGCCAAAAGCTAAGGGTAATGAAGGGTGAAGAAAATGTTTTGAAGATTTTTGTCATTCACATGCACAGAGACACCAGTAACAGATACAGCTACAGAACAATAGGAACAGGGTTGGAAGAATTAAGAAAAGGAAAAAAAAAATCTACTCTTGTGAAACCATTGTGGAAGAGGATTGGAAAACACTTTGTCAATAGCACCTCATTCTACTCCCACTAAGGGAAATACACAAACAAAAGAAAATATGAAGGCTGAAGCATATAGAAATTGTAATCTTTGCTTATATGGTGGATACACAACATTTCAGAGAAGATTTTGAAAATATTTTATAGCAGATTTACAAGAGAATCCACAGTAATTCTACAAGACTGGGCTAAAAAAAGAGAGGAATGTCCCTGAGGAAGGAAGCAGCTGGATCTCAGGACTGAGTTAGCTGCTTATTTTTGTAAAGAGTAAGATAAATATGCAGATAATAGGCTGACCAAACACAATAAATGTGATTTGTTAATATTCACATAGAAAGTCAATGCATGTTAATCTGAGCTACAATAGATAATTAGTATTTGTTTCCAATTAGATGCTAATGCAAACAATCACTGAAAACACCACTCCCACTGAACTGTAATTTATGACAAAACTGATTGCCCAGGACCATAGGTTTAGAGGGGAAAGCAGGGAAAGAGTGGATCCATTTTCTCATTTAAACAACAATATCTACAAGAAAAGGAGATTTTCCACGTAACATATTTCACAGAAACATCTAACCATAGCCAACTGCATTCTAGGGCAATGCTGATACCTCATCAGAATGCTTCCCTATGACTTTCTTTCTCTGTCAAAATCGATTGAAGCAATTTGCAATTATATTGTCAGATAGGCACATCCGATAGCACAGAATAAGATGCTGTTCCAAGTGACAGAATTGCACTTCACTATATGCCTCATATCCAAATATCTGTCTGGCAACTTGGAAATATTTGAATCAAGAAAGAAATTTTAGTGGATATTACCACATTTTTTAATACTTCATCCTGACTGAACACTTTGAAATGCATGATAAATAATTAAGAAATGCACAGTATTCAAACAGCACAAAGTCATTTCTTATCCTTCTAATGTGATATAACAATGATGAATGGTCTGGTGGTAATAAGTGTTTCCGTATGGCAAACCTTCGCATCATCAACATTGTCTTTATTATCACAGAATAATTATATTAGTAGATGTGGTACCAGAAGTCATTCTAAGTTTTACACAATAAGGAGAGGGTCTGTAAGGATTAATCTATTTTGTCAAATGCTTTCTAGAATGTAAAAAGATTCTGCTGCCATACATTGACTATGATGGGCAGTCTTACATACATGTATTCATGAAAGCAGCCCAAGTTAATTTAGAAGCAAGATTTTAAAAGGTTGGCTGCCCAAAACTGATATAGCTAATTATTAAATGTTCAGACTACCAAAAATATTAAGCACCCACCAATTTCACTAGATTCTATACTGACCACTGAGAACTTTTGAAAATCAAATTCAATGTCAAACATTTCCATGCATGTACAATATAAGTTTGGTCACGAAGTTGGTACAACAATTCAAATAGGCAGTTACACTTGCTGGTATTTTATCCGCCCACAGCCGAACTCGTAACTGCAGGTTTTCCTAAAACTTACACAGGTAGAAATTGTAATTATAAATTCTAGCCACAAGAGGGCAAAAGCAGCCCAGCATTTTTGTAGGCATTTCAAATACAGGCTGTTATCACTATTGCAAGTTTTATTAATTTGAAGTCTGATTTAATATGAAAAAGCAAAGTGCTTAAGATGCAGCTAATATACAGCCAACAATCTTAAATACAGATTATCCGATCTGCTGTCTTCTTAATTTCCTTAATACGGTCATTCATAGAAACTGAATCCCAAGATATTTTGGAGTATTACTATTAGGGATGCAATACAATTCTAAAGATAAAAAGTGTGAAATCTATCGTTAAAAGATATATATTAATTTAAATTTAATAAATAAAACAGTATTAAGACAGCAAGAATGGACTAGAGAAAAACAAGATACAATAAGTTCGTGCCAAGGTTACAGATTATTTTCTTTTTTAAGATCACAGTGAAATATTAAGTTAGAATCACATCCTATATATGCAATTTAAAAATGGAAAATTCCCAATATTTTATAATGATTAATAATAAGACTAATAATATAGATAACTTTTAATGAAGGGAACTATCATATACCATCACTTTTTTCCTTTTACTCTGAATTGCACAAGGTTAAAGAAAGAAGTGAGACAATACTCATTGGGCTCTCCAGCCATCACAGTGGCAGACGATTTCCTGGTTTAGCGAACAGGAAAACCCAATAGGAAAACACAAACATTAGACTGTAAATCCAAAAACAAGGAATGTGCATTTCCCTCCCAATCCAGGTGTAGTACAGATCCTTACAAGATCCCAACTACACCAAAGCCTGTGCATCCCCAAGCATTTTTGATCATTTTCTTACCTCAGTGCTAATAACATCCTACAAAAACAGGTATTAGAGGGAATTCAATTGATGGCTTCTTCTAAACCTAACAAATACGCAATTAGTTTTCTATTTTGCTAGTGTGTCTAAGAACGCCAAACTGCAAAGCTAATGTTAACGTATCACTTCATACTTTCTCAGATTCTCCTGATTTGGTCCAAGAAAACACTGATAGCCCACGCCTATATCATTTTGGGTGCCAAAAATATAAAGACCAGTCTTCCATATTTTCTTTTTAACCCTTTCCCCCTCATACCATGCAAGTCAAGAGACAATTTCTCAGCAAAGGAATCTAGAACAGTTGCCTCTTCTCCAGCCCTAGATTCCTCTCCCTCACTAACAATCCTGTTTGCCCATTATTACCATGGGAACTTCCTTTGTAATGCAATCAGATGGGATCCTGCCCCCATCCCAAGATGCTAAACAGCCCCAACTCCCTTGTAATGATCATTACTACTTTGTCTTTTTACTGTCCCATTGTCAAATAGGTATATGAGATGTTCTAAAGAGCTCTAATAAAAGTAACAGAATATGATTTTGAGTCAGGAATAACAGGACATGAAACAGTAATTCAGGTCAATCACCATTGTTCAAAAGTATTTTTGAAAATAAAATACTTTGTATTTCCCATCCAGTTATGTAATACTAATTCCTTTACAATGAAGGGACAAAAAGCAGCAACCTAACAACTGACAGGGAAACTAACGGAACCCCAAGAAATCAAACAAACAAAAGTTATATTACAACCAGTTTCTAAAAGCTTTGATTTCATGATGACCAGTTAACCCTGGGAGTTAATCTCAACTGTTCAAAATTAGCTTAACTTCAAGTTAGGTAAACAGAACGTGTTTGCAAATAATTTTACACTACTACCATGCAAGTCTTGTTAAATCTGGTCATACAAATGCTGGATGATTTTTAAAGCCACATCTCCTTACAATAATGTTATGAGCACAGCATTGATCTTCTAACATACAACTATAAAAAGTCCTGGGTTTTGTTGCTTTAGAAGTATTTTGAACAAAAAAACTTCGAGCAACTAGAAAAATGTAGATGCACCCACACATACCCAGAAAATTATAACGTACAGTTTGCTGGTGTGCTAGAGCTTGATATTTTTAAGCACAGACTGGATAAACTAAGTAACTGCAAATTCAGGGTTTAAAATGACAATTTAATGCATGGTGTTCTAAACCTGGGCTTTCAATGTGAACATAGGTAGTTTAAAGACTAAGTCTTAAACTACACTTTTGTGTGGGCTGCAAGCAATAATACTACAATGGAACTTTGGAAGCACCAGCTCTTTGTTATAAATTAATTTGAATCTGCTTTTTTACCATGAGCATAGTTCACCTTTTTTGGACAGCACTGGTCGTCAATTGTGTTTGTGGTTAGAAAGTTGTGTTTAAGATAGACACACTAATTAAGCAACAATTTAAACTTACTGAGTTGCAGCATCCCAATTAGCATCACAGACCTGTTTCAGGAGGGCACTACTGAAATGTGTAAATGCCATTATAGTCAATGACAGAAGCCCATTATCAAACTGACTCTAGCCTAAACTGCAGCTATTGATGGATGTTGACATAACAACTTGACAATAGAACTAGCCAGGTTTTTTTGCTAGAACAGTTTTTCACCACCCTAGTAAATTTATCAGTTTACCACAAGGTGAAATGATCACTGGAGCCAACAAAAGGCAACATGGCTGGAAGTAAAGGAGGTTGTGGCTTCACAAAGCTCAAGCCCAAACAGAAACCAAGATGACTGAGACTTTCTGATCACAGTTCTGAAGAGAGGATGCAGACAGAAGCACTGCAAAACACAGTATACAAAACTGGAGTGGGAACAGAGTTCAACATGCATGGTGGCCTTTTCCTGATATAGTCCCATTTACTACTGTTACGTGGACTGGCTGTGCTCAGACAGATAACATTGAGTATTACATGTGCTACCAAGGTATCCCATAAAGCTGCATATTATCAGGAAGTACAAGAATAGAAAATCCTGTAAAGTCCAGCCTAACACCTTTTAAAATGGAAATTAAAAAACAGAACAGCTGTACTTGAAAAAGTAATGGCCACAATTTAAACTTATGCTGGTCAAAGCAGGTATAAATGTAAGGTTAGAGGTTAACTTGTTGATGTATTTACTTCAGGAAGAACAAGCTAAGCCAAGATGAAGCAAATAATGCAATTACGCTATTAAACTTCCTGCCTCTCAGCACTATGTGCAACACTCTTAGTACCTTACACCAATCATTCTTCTGGTAACAGTTGCTAATTGAGAGCTGGATACCAGGGCTGGTGTTATTATTATTCCGCTACTATTCTACTCCTCTTAAATTGCTCTGTCAGGCTTCGGTCACTTGAGACGAGTTCCATTATAAGAGACATTAGGTGTATTTAGGCATTTGCCAGATAATAGAGTAAAGTTCTTAAGCATCAATCTGCACAGATTAGTCTAATCTGTTGCTGCTGGAAACCTTATTTCCAGCAGTAAAGTAGACAATAGTTTCAAATTACCTACAATAGGGTTAAGCTATGGCCAATATATGTTTTGAGGTGAGAAGAAAAAACATAACAGAACTCATGCATTCCCAATATTGTCTTTACCAGATCACATAGGTATCTGAATTGAGATTCTAGTTTCTCTAAAAACTACTCCTAATGGATTTGGCTCCATTTAAATTGCTTTATTTGTGAACATCCTCTTAAGTATTTCTAAATGCAGAATACAAAAGAAGCTCAGTAATTTTTTTTCCTGAATCCAAAGGATGAATAACATTTAAATATTGGATAAAAGTTTGTTATTTTCACACTAAAACAGGATTTCCATGAGCAAAGTCAAACAATTGAAGATTTTAATGAAGGCAATAAGCCCATGAAGTTAAAGACAAAATGGCAAGTACCTGTAGCTTGGTTCTAAAGTAATGCAACTTTTCAGTAATACTTTTCAGAAAATAAAGAAATGGTTTTTATTTAAATAAATCTCCAAAATACCAACGAAGGACTTAGATCATCCTTCCCTTTAAGCTTTTCGTAATATGGGACTACATAAAATTGTTTTCTATAACCCCTTTTCTCAAACTTACCTTTTATTCTATAGGACAGCAGATATTATGGATACAAGCACGGAGAAATGAAGAGCAACACTTGGTTTATTCATAACAAGTACAATGTTACCTCGTAAAATCCTAAACCACCTGCATTTTGCAGTACCTTGCAAAACCTCAGCAAAGCTACATTGAATCATCCATTTTAACAACTGAAATGTATAGATGTGTCCTAAGAAAGAGTACAAACTGAAGAAACAGCACAGCATGTAAGAAGAGAGACAGGAATCAAAAACTATCTGGAAGCAGTAAAGACGGGACTTTAGAATTTTAACACCTACCTCTTCTAGGGACTGCACTGCAGCAAAAGTAACATGCCAGGAAAAACAAAAAAGAAAACCAACCAAAAAAAACCCAACCCAAAGCAAACCAGTCTGTTGTCATTTTATTATTGTTAAACAAGAAAGTGCAACTGAAGAACATTCTAAATGTATGTGCACTACTAAAACGCCAGAAGAGCCTATGGATTATTTCCCCACACATTCCCCCTTTCCATTTAGCTATTATTATCAGTGATAGGTTGATTTCTATGTCCTCAGTATCCTAACTGACCTCATAGAAGCTGAGTGTCTGGCTGCAAATGTGCCCAGTGGCTAAGGTATATACATTGAGGATTTTAGCTCAAATTCTTCCTCCAGTTAATATCAAAGTACTTTGTATAAAACTGTTTCCACAAGAAATCTGCAAACCAACAGGACAGCTCAGTGGCTAGGCATGCCTTCAATGTGGGATGGTTAGTCTGAGATCTATACTCTGAATTAGATAAAACCAATCTGAATGTCATGAGCACTCATGTTACTTCTCCCCACTTTTCAGAATTTTTCCCTATGTTCTTTATTTAATCAGGTGAAATTATTCAGTTCAGTTTTTGGCCACTGTAAATACAGTTTTGGCTCAAAATATTCAAGTCACCTGAGTGGAAAAATGCAATTAACAAAGCTTTATGTCTAAAATTTTGGGATTTATGGGTTCTTTCAGGTTTACAGATTGCAATATTACTTAATGTCAGAGTTTCTGCTGCACCATCAGCCTAACACAAAGCTATTTTTTCTATATACAGCTGGGCCAATGTAAAATATATCTCTAGTAAGAAACACAGGCTGGAATCTCATTGAAGGACACCAGCACTTGAAGCAAGGGCTTAAAGCTCTGCTGAACAAGGAACAGTGTAATGTTCATGGCTGTATAAATACTTACAATGTTTTCCTACATCATGGACATAAAAAGTTGATTAGGGTTTTTTTATAAGGATCTCTTTAACCCTATTACCTTCTGGCTGAATAGTAATTATGAGGATAATTAACTTTCATGTATTGTTTGATAAAAATTAATTCAACACCCCAAAATTAACAGCAATGATCTGGATGTCTCATGTGGTCCCAACTGATCTGATCCTGTGAAATGCTGTACTCTGTCGTTTATAAATAATTGGGCAACATCCGTAACTTATACTTTCAAGAGCAGAGATAACCAAGTTGAAGTTTTGAATAGGCAAATAGCTTAAATTAATTAAAATATGATATTATTAAGGTTATAATTTTCAGCTTCTTTTAACCAAAGAATTGTTCAAGCTGAATGGGCAGTTGAATACTCACCCTTCCCTTTGAGATCCTTTTTCTAAAAATCATGTTCGTTATGAAAACTCTCATACTCTCTATAAATTAGCTATTTGAACTCCAATATAATGCACAAGGTTTCAGATAGCAACATCTGTTTTGTATATTGTATATTTCAGACTTTAAACACACTTTTAAAACCCATGAAGTTTTGTTAAGTCATCTTCAGTTAAGCTGCAGTAATTTGCATCAGCTGAAAATCTTGTGCAGCCTCAGGTTTAGATTTTTTTAAACTGCAGAAATAGCTAGACCTTTCTGAAAATACTTACTAAAATATTATAAGAAAAGTTAAAATTTTCTACAAAAAGTAGAATAGAATAATACTTCAAGTATTTACAGTTTATTTGAATGAAAATTATTATAAACTTTGAAATCTTGAGATAATTCATAATTAATCTATCATAATTACTTAATACAAGCTATAAAAACTCCAATAATTCTTCATGTTGTATTGTAGTACAACAAACCATCCTTCTTTCTACTCCAGCAGGCTGGAGGTAAAAGTGTTTTTCGCTATTAGAAACTGAGATTCCCGGTGTGATCTTTTCAGCTTTGCACGACGGTTCTGGAACCAGATCTAAGGTTGAAAGAAAAGGCATAGCTCTTCAGTAATACAGCACTTCAGCAGAATAACCTTTGAAACTTAAAAGATATTCACAGAGCTTCACAGTATTTTGTGTAATGACAGTAGTTTGGAAGTTCAGTACAATTTTTAAAGCTGCAGATGAGGGGATGTGGCTACCTGCAGTCATTTTAACACAAAGAAAATCCCCCCCATCTTAACTGGAAAGTGAGGACCAGCTTCACTGTAATTAGTATTAAAAAAACCCCAATATTAACTTAAATGACACTGAATCAGATGCTGAAATTCACACACAGGTCTTAATGTGTTACCTCTTCAGCTGTTTAATTAACCACAGCATCGAGTTTCCCATCAATCCCAATATAATACTGGCATCAAAAGCTTAATAAACATGAAGGTGAGGCCCAAATTCTCATGTTTATGGTATGCTGCTTATCACATTGGACTACCTGGAAATCAGGAATTAAAATCCCCAAGTAGACTTTGGTTTTGGCCAGATGAAGACAAAAGCTCTAGCACTGGTTTCCCTCATGAATACTCTGGCAGTCTCACAAAATTACTTAAGACATTTATACAAATTATTTCAATATTTGTTTCAACTTTGTTTTTCAAATATGGTGACAAGTGTAATATAAACAAGATTTGAAAATGTGGAAGCATCTGATCAAGTTCTGCATGTGATAACTAGAGATTAACAGAGCAGATATCATGAAAATATTAGTGATTAAAACTTCAACACTGAGGAAGAAGGTTTAAGATTTCTGAAGTAATTCAATGGCTTCTGTTTCACAAATCACTGAAAGCATAAACATGTATAGACACACATTGTTTTAAATCAAGATCATTAAAATGATTGCTACTGCTCTCAAACTATTTATTTCTATAAGAAGAGTAGATGGAATTACAGAAAAGTTCAAATAAATTTTTAATTACCTGGATCCTGTCTTCATCTAAATCTAACTTGTGAGCCAGCTCTTCTCTAATGTCAATGCCAGGGTAGGAGTTCATTTTGAAAACATTTTCCAAGACTTCAATCTAAGAAGATTAAAACACACTCGTTGAAAAGTTATCACTACCTACATAACAGCAATAAAGAAAATAAATACAAAAACCAGTTTAGTTTGTTTAACAGGAGACTTCCCACCAATGTTTGCACAATCCTGGTTCCATGCATAGACACAGATCTCCTGAAACAATATTACTGTTAATTTACACTAGTTTCTGATTGCATTTCTCTCTGTAGAAATACATCACACTGAATTAGGCAGCTGTTATAGGCTTCTACCAACATTTTACTGAACTACATTGTCATTCTTTTATTAAATGCTGAGAAAATCCCTACCTGGTTTCTAGTGAACGCAGTTCTTGGTCTTCTACCCCTGTACCAGCTCAATTCCCGTTTGAAAGAAAGCCTGTTGGTGACTGAAAGATATTTGTCACATTTCAGAACTTTCTCCTCTTGCACTGGATTACTGTTAGCATGAAATAATGGATTTTCATAGCAAACAACAGGGATTTGCAGATGGGGATTACTGTCATCACCTAAAACTAGAAAAAGCAAGCAAACAAGAGCTTCAGTTTACTGGGTTTTAGCAGAAACATGAAAAGATATACAATTTTAAGGGAGTAAAAGCTTGAGAGCCTGCTGACTTACCCAGGTTGGTGCATGCATCCATCCATGGTCTGTGAGGCTTTACAGCTGGAATACCATCTTTTTTCTGTTCCAGTCCCAGAATACTTTCAATGGAAAATGCGCACTGTGTGGGTTTATTTTCTACAAAACCAGACCCTTTCCGAAGGTTCTGAGAGGCAGCTGTGGTAGCAGCACTCAGCGAGGCGCTCGCCATGCCTTCACCTTCAGCCAGCACAGCAGGTATACTGTACTTGCATTTCTCCACCAGTCCTCCTTATAGCTATGCTGAGAAGGGGGTTGGATTCGCAACGTCATTAATTCAAATCTTTTATTAGAAAGTTTTAGCATGTCAATGCAAACTCTGCACCGAAAGGCACGAGCAGTTAATTGTTTATTTGTTTGCAAGTAATTAGCAACTAATGGTGACACTGGGGGGCCACCAACAGGGACAGAAAGTGTTATCTCTTCTAACCAGAGCATCGACTTAACTTTCCCAAAAGAAGCTGTGCACAAATATAGTACTTCTCTTTTATTTGAAATCATTAATGTATAAAATCAGTTTTTAAAAAAACCTTATACTCTAATGGACTCCACTTACCCAAACACAGCAGCATGATAGGAAACCAGTCAAGTAATAAGTAATCTCATTTAAGTGAATTTCCTTCCAAGGAAATTTAAAAAATAATCTCTTAATGCTATTAGGGTAATCCCGATGAAAATGGCTCTGGTTTTTCATATGCATATGTAATGGTGAACGTGGTCAATAAAACAATAGCTTTTGGCATAAGGCATCTGCAGTGGGTTGGGAATGTTGTCAAAGCTCAGTGTAATTGCTTTCCAAGTGCCTGGATTAGTTAACAGGAACAGTTGCACCAACTATTTCAAATAATTCATGCATTTATTTTTCTTATTAAAATAACTTTGTTGCAGCTTTTTTGAAAATACCATATGTGAAATTTCCTGGTCCTTCTTTACAGTATAAAAACGAAACTTAAAGTAATAGAAGCAGTATACTCAAATCTACTGATTTGAAAAGTTTTTACTGCTAGATATTCCTCCCTTCTTTTAAGTTTATAACCAATAACAATATATTTAAAATCTACTGTGTGAACACTTAACATGTCTAAAAATCATGAGTAAAGGGGAGAAAGGAGGTAAAGGTTTTGTAATGAGGTTCGAAATTGGAAAACAGAATTCTGATTTCATTCATTATAAATAAAGTACCAACTAAAACATATCCAAGCTCTTCCATCAGCCACAGCAGTTTACTTGTCACATGTTCAAAACCAGCTTTTGGTCAAGCAAAACATCTCTGCAGAGATTCCTCCTTTTTCTTATTTTGGACATAGCTTTATTTTGTAACATGCAAAAATGAGGAGTATTTCAATTCCAACATGCAAAAGTTATCTCTCAAATAAAACTTTTAGTTTGGAGCACATGATGTAGAAGCACAGGAGCATGTAGAAGTGTGTGCTTTCAGAGCAAAAATATAGCCCTCTGTTTCTTGTTTTACCATTTTCTCAGAGTAGTTTATTCTGTGTAATCAGTCACATTCACATGGCTAAAGAGATAAGATGTACCTCCACTTTGGTTTTCTGTACACTGTAAACAACCCAAGACTAATCTTGAGGAAAAGACAGAAGCAGGACAATTGCTACGGAAATGGCATGGTCTAGAATCGACAATGTGCTGTGGGAGATTCTACAGAGGAAAAAAGGGCAATCCATACGTGGCTTTACATCAGAAAGATGTTCAAGATGATAAGTGTTGACTTTCTGATTTTGTGCTGTGCAAATTATCAAAAAGGGTGACAATTCATAAGTGATCTTAACAGGGACACCTTCTTAGCACATACCAATGGATATAGAAGTGGCATCAAGATAACAGCAGTGACCACCCAAAAGCTGAGCTCCAACCAGCATTTATCAGCATCAGCAACCAGGAAGTGCATACATACAGAAAGACCAAAAGGACGTATGTATAAAACCGCTGCTTGCTGGAACATTTTGTGAGCTGGGGGTGAGGGGGGAGCAGTGTTAAGCAAGGGCCTTGCAGCCCTTTCTATTTCAGTACAGCTGTTTCTAACACAGCAGCCCATGACTATGACAGAGCAATAGGACCTCTTTTCTTGACTGCAGGCAGGTATTTTGAATATTCTGACTCTACACCAGGTCTGGAGAGTACTAAAGAGACAATGCAAAGCAGTGCTTGGTAGATCAGTTTTCTGCCTCTATAGTCTCTAACACAGACACGAGGGTTATTTTGTTTTTAAATTTCCACAAAACACATTAAGTAAAAAAAAAAAATACATCTCCTGTGCTGAACTGATAGACAGCCTCTTGAATCCAGAAACTAGCAGATAGCAACCTTGATAATACAAAAAAAAAAAAAAAAAAAAGGTAAAATCTTAATGATTGTCATATAAATAGCTAGTTTCCAAACATAGCCCACTGATTTTTTTTAAGGAACTTAAAACTCCAACACAAGCACTGATACAAAATACATTTCAGAAAATATTTATTTCTCCTAGATGAATATGAATTAATTTAACTGGAGCCACACAGCTAAAACACAGATTACCACACGATTCAAGCCCTGCAGTGGCAAATACCTTCATAGGTATTCTCTTCAGGAAGGTGTCAAGAACTAGCAATAAAGGCAGGCATATGTAGTAAGACACACATTTATGAGAGGCAAAATTAACCATCAAGTTAAGCAAGTATTATATATTTTTATTATTATTATTTTATGGAGAAAGAATTCTTCAGGGTAGTCTGCTTTTAACTCCCAGTTTGAAACAGTAATTCAGTAATTCTTTCAGAGATTTTTTAATAACTTTTCAGGGAAAACAGCACTCAGAATTTTCATAAACTAAACCAAACCCAGTTAACTCATTTGCTCGGCAAGGTCGGATATTTACCAACACTGACTGTCATCTGGTGTCAGGGCTTGCCAGATCTTAAGTCCTTCATCAGTACTGAGAAATGTGTTATTATTAAAAATAATACTATATTTATTTGCTCAATGGTGAATTTAGTCAGACCTGGAGACTGCAATGCAGTCATTGAAGCATATCAACACTCCTCTTTTTAAACAGAGCTCATGGCTGCAACTGCATATAGAACAGGAAGTACGAACTCAGGTCTTAAGATAGATGCTCACACTATGCTCTCTCATTTCTGAGCAATTCAATGAAATTGCAATGCCCTTTATCCAAGAGCTTTACAATGCTAACACAGCTCTACATAACTCTTCATAAAAAACTCACAGGAAGTCATTCTAAAGATAAGTCTGCATTACACCAAAAGTCAATTCTATCCCTCAGTGTTCAAGCTCAGGTCAGATGGGGCTTTGAGTAACCTCATCCAGTGAAAAAAGTCCTAAAGTGGGGTTGGAATTAGATGATCTTTAAGGAGCCCTTCCAATACAAACCGTTCTATGATTCTAAAACAACATTTATGTAGAGATAAATTTACTAGCAAGTCTGGCTGAAGGTCTAGCATTCAAAAGTTGCCAGCTTTCCTTGAAGCATGCTTAGTTGTAGAAGAAATCTATTTGTTAGCAAGATAAACAGTCACCAAGACTTTCTGTAAGAGATCAGGATGAAAATATATTTTCCACAGTGCAGAAAGCATGAAGTTTTAGATCCAAGAACACCCGGTAGTAAAGAACCAGGTGAAATTTCCAGGAATTGCCACTGAAAGTGTAAATAGGCCTTGAGCCTTCATTCAGAATCTATGTATCATTGTTTTGGCCCATTAGGTATGACCAATACTTCCTTTGCAACCCATATGAAATTACCTATAGAGTTAAATACCATTGTAGGGGCAATTAGAGCAACACAACAAACATTAAGTTGAAATCCTAAGTAATCAATAATAGGAGAAATCAGTGCTCTTTGGATATGCAAATTCAGTCCTCTTACAGCATTACATACCTGATGACACAGCAAACTAATCTCTTTTTCAGATGTTGCACCACTGTTTTTTTTGCCCAGGGACAGTAGAGTTCATCTGTTTAAGTAGGTGAAAAGCTCTTGTTCTTTAGAGATGTGAAGCCTCTAAAGACTCTGTTTATACCAGAGTATGAGGAGACCACACTAAGAGTTCTCCCGGTCTGAAACCTCAATGCTTGCTACTGCTACCTTTTGCTGTTTCACCCATTGCTACTCCACTGCCAGGTCACCTTTTCACAGTGGCCTGTGCAGTATTTTCAGCTTTTTAAAAGGGTATAAAGGGTATATACAATCTTTCTTGATTACTTATCACACTCAAGAAAGCTGCCTTTCATCTCACTTTTCCAACAGCTTCTTTATCCTGCTGCACTAGTACTTAACCACCTCAGATATTCTCCCTTTCAAATACGTTTTGAACATGAATAACAGAGATTATATTTAAAGCCAACTTCAATACTCAAAAGGTTTTTTAAGGCAAGAATAACTCAAAATGGTAAATCCCAATTTTCACAAAACATGACTAAGAGCAGTTGGTTATTTCTTGGCTTAAGTAAACGCTATTTTTACCCAGACAGATAAAGTGAGCACAGAGAAACTCTAGGTAAATTCGAGGGTGGCACTAGCAACAGTATGTTAAACAGCAGGTAACATGCAAATAAAGCCTACCTTATCCAGACAGCTTCACCCTCCAGCAGAAGCAAAATCTTCTTTCCATTAGGGGACACATCTGGAATTTACTAAAGAGTCCTTGACTGCTCTTCTCCCTGTTTACACAGTGCCAAGTGTTAGTTCCCCACATTTTCAAGGCCTCTTAGTATTTTGCAGAAAGATGAAAAAACAAAACAAAACCACCCCCCAAGAAAACCACCCAATCCCACAAATCCAAACCCCTAAGCAAACAAATACATCACTCAGCAACAAAAAACCTACAATGCTGAAAAAGTGTGACACTAAACCCACACTTATCAGAGGGTTCAGTGGGATTCTTCAGTTCATTACTATCAAATCTCATCTGTTGCTGTCAAATTTGTATCCCAAAATTCTGGATGCCTTTAAACATTTGTTAAAAAAGGGCACAAAAGGTGAGAACAAGAGTAGTAATATCTTACAGAAAGCTTCAACATAAGGGATCTATTGATAAAGCTGACTACTAATTCAGAAAAGCCCTGATATATTACAGAATTATTACAAAGGTCCCCGTCATCCTACTAAGCCAAACTGAATTGTGAAGATCAATAAAAACAAGACTCATTTTTATGTTATGTGCCAGCTAAGATACCAAAGCACATTTCTACATATTAAAAAATACTTGGTTTTGTTTTTTCTTCTACAAAACCATTAATTCTCAGAGGGCTGTTCCCTATTCAGAGAAGCCAAAGACATGTTTGGGTTTTTTCCCCTATCACTTACACCTGTAAATATACAAAACTAACTAAACTCGGTTCTGTTTAAAATTACTACCTTCCTGAATTCTGCTAGGGAAATGCATCTTGTAGAACAAAAGACAGCATTTCTTACAGAACACCCCAGTAAAACTTACAAGTTAACTGTCTCAAAACCAGAAAGCTATGCATGTATATCTAGGTCATGGACCCATGCTAGTGTTCTCTCACATAATAATTTCAGATAGAAGACTTAGTCTTTAAAATACCTGGCACGATAACCCTGTATTATTACCCTCATGGGACAGGGGAAGAGAGAAGTGGTGTGACTTGCTTCAATCAGGAGTCACCAGCTGAGCTGCTAAATGAACTGACTGAACCAAGCTGCAACTTTCGTCACCACTGCCTACAAAATACCCCAAACCTAAATCAAACACACACCCCCTCATGTCCTTTAATTGCTTTGAAATTTAATACCAGCGTTTTCCTGCTTTCAAATATAAAACATGATCTGATACAACATAAAGGTCTCTATAGCAATACTGCACAAGAGTTAATAATTTGCTTTGCCCGCTTTGTGTACTTTCTCAACTGCTTTTATACTAAGTTCACCTAGCCCCAAAACAGAAAAAACAGCAAAGAAACAGCTTTATTTCTTTTTTTTACTGTAAAAATAAACGTATTAAAAGTTACAAATCATCTATTAAAATGCAGAAATGAAGTCTCATCAAGTAGTTTCAGAGTTGAACCAGCTTTCAATTTCAAACATGACGTACAATTTGTTAGTTTTAAGAGAGAGAACTTTATGCAGCCTCTTGTTTGACACACACTGTATTTTAAACTGGTTTTAAATGAATGGAAATTTAGACAGATATTCCTGGTGAGCAATTTGTACATACTCAGTGCCTCCTAAGGGACGTACTCTTAAACTATTAATTGCTTCGTGTTCAGGATTAATGTAAAGTATAGTAACTTTGGTCAAAACATAATTACAGGGGGCAACTGAGGGATATGCTCTTTTTTAAACAGTTCACAATGATCTGGTCCAATTCCAATGAGCCCTTACAGTAGTTTTAAGCATTTAAAATTGGTCACAGGCCTATAGCAGGGAACTTCACTAGTCTAAGAAAATAAGGAGCCTATTAGAACTGGTTGTACTCTTGCTTCTGAAGGGGAAAATTTGTGGTCAGCAACGTTTCTGGTTTTAAGACTTGAGCTTGGGTCACGTGGTCGTTCATGGAAGTTATTACCTGGTAACAAAAAATACCAAGTAACCAGGGATAGAAATACTGCCTTAATAAAATCCCTCGTGGATGGCAATGAAAGACACGACAGAGATTAAGAGAAGGCTTCGTCAAAGGGAGCCTCTAGGTGACAGCAAAGAGCGCAAAGTTCACTTCTGCCAGGGCAGGATCACCACAGTTAGTCCCACTGTGAGTCAGCCCTCAACAGAAGTGTCCTGAGAAGCCTGCAGCACCAGGACAAACAGGGCGAGTTGGGCGCAGGAAATCATAACACCGAGCAAGCTTCCTTGCCTTTTCCCAGCAGCCTTGCCTAACAACCGCCGCCGGGCAAACACCTCAGCGCGGAGCCGGTGCCATCCGTCCGGCCCACGCTCACCTCCCCGCGCTGCCCGGGGCCGCCCTCGTCCCCTCCCCGCTCCTACGGAACGCGCGCCGCCTCACACTGCCGCGCGCCGCTTCCCTGAGGAGAGCGAGCGAGCCTCCACAGACGGAGCGCAGCAGCAGCGCCGCGCTCCCACAATAGCCCGGGGCTCGGGCGCAGGCAGACGGGCGGGGCCGCTCACCAATAAGGAGCCGCCAGGCTAGGAGAGAGAGCCAATAGCGAAGCCAAGCGGCGGGGCGGGACATCCGGCCCACAGCAGTAGGGGGCGGCAGTGTTGTGGGTGGGGTAGGGGTGGGCTTCGTTCGGTTACGGGGGTTGGGGGTGCGGTAGTGGCGGAGTCAGCGCGGCCGCCGCCATGCCCGGCATCGACAAGCTCCCTATCGAGGAGACGCTGGAAGACAGCCCCCAGGTGAGGCAGCCCGGGGGGGCGGCCAGGTCGGGCTGGGCCTGCGCTGCGCCCTTTTCGCTACCTGCTCCCATGTACCCTCGGGAGATGTTGGAGAGCCGTCGCGGCGGCTGGGAGGGAGGCGGGCAGGGGAAGCCCGTCCCGGCAGCTGGGCCGTGGGTGCGCGTGTGACCTGGTGCCTCCTGTCCTCTTTCCCCGTGTCCGGGGCGCGGGATCGGGAGCCGCTCGCTGGGGCTGTCCGTCTGGCAGTGCCCCTGGAGGCGCGTCGTGTTCGCACCGCCGAGTCCTCCCGGGTGCCCGGCTGGCTGGTGGGCTTGGCAGAGCAGCGAGCTCGGTGCCGGTTTTCCAGAGGCGCTTTGCTTCGGCTTTGGGGTAGTGGCTCGGCCTCAGTCCCTTACATCAGCACCCTGCGTCTGCTGTCATGGTTTGTTTTGCAGAACTCATGTTGGTAAAACCCGTCTTCACTTCTCAAGACGATCTTTCTTGCTGCATTAAGGTTCAATAGATATGTATGAAAAGCAGTTATCGGATGAGGTTGTGGTGGCAGTTGTTAGTGCTGTGAGTAGGTGGGAAATGCATGGCGCTGAGAGGCCTTTACCTGCGCTGGTGTCTTCTATTCTTGCTGTTTGACCTTTGTCGGTGATGCCATATATTGTACTGGCATTTCTTTCATGCTGCTGGTAAGCAGGAAATGCTTTATTCAGTTATAGTGGTTTCTCTTGCTGGCAGCAACAACAGTGAGTACTTTGTACTGCTCTTCCTAGGTGGAAAAAAAGTTCATAGTATGTTTTCTTTCATTACAGCCTTTTGAATTAAAATCCTTATTTTGCTGTACTGTTTATGTCAATGAGTAAGATGTCCTATATGTAATACCGTATGTGTTGGTTTGATTCGTCAGCCATAGGAAAAGTAACTTTCACTTGCTTAAGAGGGGTTTTAACTACTAAAATGACAGCCACTTTAGCAAACCTACATCAAATGGAAGGACAGCCTCAAAAAGGCAAGAGAAGGCAGCCATGCAGAAAGCGTGTCACTGCTTCTAAAGGACTGTGTCCCAGGTAGCTCAACTACTAGACATTAGGTTTAGCCTGCAGTATGGTCTGTGGCCCAGAGGCTAAACCTGATGTGCTCTCATGAAGAGGAAAAAAAAATCTTAGAAAGTGTTATAATAATAGTAATGTAACAAAATTATCTCTTGAAAGTCTGTTCTCAATACATGGAAGTCAGAATTATTCATATTTATAGGAAATGTTAAATGTAAGATAAACTTAGGATTCCTAGAAAGTGAGATGTAGGAGGTTTTTTTTCCAGGCACTTAGAACTGAAATGCTGTTTGGGAAGCAAATGCAAAGAAGTTACATATTGAAACATACTGTAAATTTGAGAATCTTCCATTTGAGGTTATTTGTAATATAGACTAGCAAAGCCTAATGCAGCCCAGTGAGTTTTATTTGCTTAAACTATTAGATTTTCCAGTATCTTCTGTTTTAGGTATGATATTTTACATCTTTCAGTCAAGCTAGTGTTTCAGGTGAAATCTGGCTAACTGCCTCTTGGAAGAACATAAGAAGGACTCTGTAGTCATCTATTGCATTAGCTCATTTCTGTTATTTTGGAATCAGTGCAGTGAAAATGGCAACAAATGTTACTCAAGGAAGGAAAAAACTAGCTTTCTTCAGGAGCTGCCATGACTTTCTGATTGGTGTATTTGTGCTGTAATATTGAAAAAGATCATCAGACTAGGTTGTTGTTTACTGCTGAACCATGCTCTGCAGTTTTGCACCTTTAGACAGGTTTCAGACACTTACCTTTAGGCTTATAAGCATCATATCAAACTTGGTCTATATCTGAGGGAAGGAGAGGCCTTTTTAAAATGCAAACCTCATTCATTTTCTCTTGTAGCAGGATAAAAATCCAACCACTGCGCTTTTAGACATGAACCAAATGCCAAGTTTACATTGTCTTTTGCAATGCAAAGCGGTGCAATTTAAATAATAACTTAGGACATATATTACACACTTATTCAGTGTTTTTACATATATATGTATTTATACACTTAGGGTTTCTGCTCAGACTTACTTGCAGACTTGATCTACCTGAACTTGTGGAAAGCGTTCTACGCTGCCCCATGTGATATCCTTATCTCTAAATTGGAGAGACATCAATTTGATAGGTGGACCGCTCGGTGGATAAAGAACTGGCTGGATGGCTGCACGCGAAGAGTTGTGGTCAATGGCTCAATGGCCAGCTGGAGACCAGTAACGAGTGGTGTCCCTCAGGGATTGGTGTTGAGACCGGTCTTGTTCAACATCTTTGTCAGTGACATGCACAGTGGGATTGAGTGCGCCCTCAGCAAGTTCGCTGATGACACCAAGCTGTGTGGTTCGGTTGACACGCTGGAGGGAAGGGATGCCATCCAGAGGGACCTTGACATGCTTGTGAGGTGGGCTGATGCCAACCTTATGAAGTTTAACCATGCCAAG
>WYDI02003301.1:0-18357 GCA_009867235.2 Psittacus erithacus
AAACCTGGAGAGGGGCTTTGGACAAGGGCCTGTAGGGCCAGGCCAAGGGGAATGGCTTTAAGCTGCCAGAGGGGAGATTAAGTCAAGATATTAGACAGATCATAAATCATGGTGCTCCAGCAGGCCAGGACCTCCCTCACCAGCCCATGCATGTAACCTAAGGTTTAGCCAGAAAAAAGAGTTCAGTCTTCACCTACCTCATTTCTTTCAGTCTTTCCCTTAACGTATGTTACTGGCCATGGTCAGAAGGAGGGACATTATACAGTGGGGCACAACAGCTGCTCTTACATTTCACAAGCACTCAAAGCTCACATCTGTAGGGTTTTGGGGTTGCTCAATGCAATATACCACCATCACACCTTCACTATCTACCACCATCGCACACAAACATGTCCAAAACTCAACCTTTGCCTACTGAGCAAAGCAAAACTTTGTAATCATAATTAGACAAATATTGTTAAAGGAAAAGCTTTATGTGAATGTAGACTAAACATAGCTGTTATGCCAGATAAACCTGTGCTCATTACACTGAAAGAGGAACTGTTCATGCCATAACAAATGGTCAAAAATGATACTTCAGAACAAATATACATATATACTCCATCT
The DNA here is from genome assembly GCA_009867235.2 of Psittacus erithacus. Lineage (NCBI taxonomy): Eukaryota > Metazoa > Chordata > Aves > Psittaciformes > Psittacidae > Psittacus > Psittacus erithacus. Next base: position 607 of record WYDI02003301.1, read on the forward strand.
ATATTTCTAATGTTGAAAAAAAGCATATAAAAGCCTGACTCAGCTTCCAACACAGTCAAAAGAAAGACAGCCATTGACTTTACTGTGTGCTGGAGAAGGACATGACATAGTAGCATGAACTGGAGGACACAGGTAAGGTTGTTTGGATGCTGGTCTTGGACCATTAAAAAGAAATTATCTGAGTGTGAGTGAATTGGTTGTTGAAGCTGCTGCATGAAATACTTCAACATTTGGGTTTGGATCCTTAGCATCTTTATGACATTCGAGGTTGTGCTCAACATCACCTTAATTTAATTTCCTGTCACCTACTGATGACTTTGGGAAGCTATCTGAGAAAAGCCAACCCTGACAGAGACCTTTCCCAAGGTCTCCATCGTGGAGCTCTCACTCCGAGTGCTGCAGCCTGCGCTTTCTGATCCTCACCATCCTGGGAAGCTCAAGCCAATGTGGAAGGACCACCTCTTGATTCTGATAAAGTCATAATCAAGGCAAAAGCACTCAGTGGGAATGCGTGTGAAGTCTTGCAGAGATGCACTAGTCAAAACCACTCTTCAGCCATCAGGCTTTGGGTCTCTGTGCTGCAGGCTACTTGCGTGCAAGAAAACACACACAGGTCCACAGCAGACTTAGCACAGCCTCAAGGCTTCTTGATCCTCTCTTTGCCACATTTTTTCATGCAAACTGTTATCATTTGTATTTTACCACATCAAAATCACACGTCAGCAGTTAAATCAGTAATTGGAAGATGCTGTAAATTGGGATATGGGCATAATCACCTGTTGTAAAGGAAAGTTTTAATTTCCAGCTGAGATAAACTGGAAATCTCTCATGCGAGTGAGAAGAGAGACCTTTAGAAAGAAATATTTTCCTGAAAGCTCTTTGCCTTTTTGCTTCTCTTCTTGCTGTCACAATCAATCATTTTTAAACATATAAATTGGATATTTATAAAATATAAAGGCTATTCAGGCGCTATAATCTATTACCATAATATTTGGGAAGATACAATAGGATTTATTTTGGGGATTTTTAGCTTTTTTCTATCAAGAGACCAAGAGGAGAACTGAATCCACGCAGCATACGAGCTTCGCTATTCCACTGCAGGAATCTCAAACTGGTGTGTGAAGCCTCCAGCACAAGAGGAGCACAGAAGAAGCCATGAGCAACCCCCAAGCCTCTGCTGTAGCAGCATCTCCCAGCAGGCATGATGATCACTGTAGTTCCCCTTCAACTAAAATACACTATTCTATTCATGAGCTAGCAGATGACACTTATGGTGTTTAAATGCCAGCTAAGACCAGAGCTGGGTTCCTAAAATTATCTGAGAGGAAATGATGCCAAGAAGCCACCCATACCACCTGGAAATCCATCACTTTCTCCCATCTCTTTCTTTTTTTAACAATTCCTGTAAATGTTCCTCTTCATTAGGAACTGTAGTAATAGGACAAGGAGTAATGGGTTCTAACTTAAACAGGGGAGATTTAGGTTGGATTTAAGGAAGAAGTTCTTTACTGTGAGGGTGATGAGCCATTGGAATGGGTTGCCCTGGGAAGCTGTGACTGCCCCATCCCTGGCAGTGTTCAAGGCCAGGTTGGACACAGGGGCTCGGAGCAAGCTGCTCTAGTGGAAGGCGTCCCTGCCCATGGCAGGGGTTGGAACTGGAGGAGCTTTAAGGTCCCTTCCAACCCAAACCAGGCTGGGATTCTATGATTACTTGAGTGACAATTCAACATTTTGCACTCTTCCTTCTAGCTCACCACTGCCTCACCATCCCCTTGGAACAGCCTGAATCTTGAGCTTTGCAGATTAAAGCCATGTTTCAGCCAGACCAAGGGGACATAAACCCACTCCATCCTCTTATTTCATTCTGCAAGAGTTACCAGGCTGCGTTCAGATGGGGGAAGAAGAAGATGAAAAAGGGAAAAGCAAAGCCCATGTACGCACACACACACTCACACACCTTTTCTATGCTCTCACACACAACCCTTAAAAAGAAACTTTCCAAGAGTTCAGCTAAAGTTAAAACAAAGCGAGTAACGTGAGACTCGGTGCGGGAACCGAATGGAAAGTACACGGAGTCCGACTGACCCACGCTGCCGTCCAGCGGCTCCCGCGAGACCACCCCGAAGACAGCTCCCTGCTTCTGTTGGAGCCACATCACCTCCCTCCAGGGGTGGTGCAGCTCTCACTAAAGAGCCATAGACTGAAAATAAGTAAATAAATGGAAGCAAAGGGAGGGGAGAAAAAAAAAGAAATCCCAAAGAGAAAAGGCCAAAAGGAAATGACCTTCCCAGCTATTAAATAGGTGACAGACGGGCATTATAAAGGCATCACAGGCTGAAAGGGAAAGGAAGGGTGAGGAGGTGACGCATCAGCTCAAGGAGAGGCCAGGAAAGGGACAGGACCATGGATGAGCGCAACCACACAGTAGTTTCTTGGCGACAGCCAGGACAGACACGGCAGGACCGCTGTTGGCAGGACACATCCAGAGCAGCAACTAGGAAAGAGAGCGACCACAAAGCACTAAAGGGAGGGAAAGGAGCCTCAGAGCCTCTGGTTACACCAAAGGGACATAAGCTAGGATTGCATGGTCATTTTTTCCAACCAGCAGCAAAGAACTATATTAATCCCTTCAGCTTTCACTTGCCTTTGAATGTGAGCATAGGAAGAGATTCACAGAGCAGCAACATCCTGTTCTCCACACTCCCATCACAGCCAGGGGCTATCAGAGCTCTCCTTTGTGGGACAAAGAGCAGGAGACTGAAGCTGATTACTTCAGTAATTACCTAATTACTGTAAGCACTCATAGCCCACCCCATCTCCACCCTGGGATGGGTGCAGCTGAAACTCCCACCAGCAGCTTGTCCTGTCACATCTCGTGCAGAGCACTTCATCCCACCACCCACTGCCAGAAGTTCCTAAAAGCTTTTGGGTTTAAAAAGCTCAAAGCTCACAGAAAACTCTGGGACCCAGATTTGTTGAGGAGCTCATTACTGGAGCAGTCAATGTTGCAATAGCACAAATGGGAGATGATGGGGGGGCTGGGGACACCTCTCTGCTCCCACCAGACCTGCAGCACTGGTGTTGCACACAGGGTCATTCTCAGCTAGGCTACCCTTGGGAAGCATGTCCTGCCTTGGCTGCTCCACCATGTGAATCCTGCCCACCGTCCAGCCTTTCAATGCAACCAGTAGGTAGGTTGGTTTTTCAAGCCATGGTGGTCTCCTGTGCTGCACAATATGGTGTAAGCTCTGAAAAAGCCTGCAGCAGAGGCCAGGGCACATACGCAATGGGAGATAAGCACCTTTCCTTCTCTTCCTGCTTGTTTTGTCCAACCTCTGCCTCTTGCTGGGGAAAGGTAAATGGTTTAGGCAGAAACTGGGTATTCTGGAGCTCACCAGACCCCCAAAGTGGGATGAACCTCAAAGAAGGGGCACCTTGACCTGCTTGCTTAGAACCACATCCAGTCAGAGTCAAGTATCTCCAGGGATGGAGACTCCACATCATCTCTGGGCAACTTGGTTCAATCTTTGGCTATCCTCCCTATAAAAAAAAATGCTGCTTCTTATATCTAGGCAGAATATCCTATATTTCAATCTGTGCCAGCTAGTAAGGCCTCACCCTGGCCATGGAGGCCAATAGGGTCCCCATATGGGTGCAGAAACCTCATGGAGTGCCCAGGATGTTACCCTGAGACCACAAACCAAGAGGCCACAAGCCCTTTGAGAGGAGTTGCAGATGGATATGAAACAAAAAAGGTTGGAGATTCAACTCATTTTATTATGGAAGTCTATAAAATAGCCACATGGATTATTTTATTTATTTTTTTAAGATCACAAAATACACAACATTCATTTTAATATGCGACACAGAATATTATATACATATTAAAAACCACATGACTGAAACACATGTTCACACGGCACCAATCTCGTAACGAAAAACCCCACAAGTGCTTTTTCCTTTTTTTTAATATTAAAAAACAACTGTAATAAAACATATTAATATTTTTTTCCAGACACTGTTTACAATAAAGAGGAAAAAACCAAATCATATTTTACTAAAAAACAAATATTTAACAGCAAAACTTTATACTAAATATCTATTTCGAATTATAACAAAAATAGTACTTAGAATAGTTTATAAAGACAGACCAAAAAAAAAAAACCCCAAATTTTGTGTATAAAATAATATTATAGCAAATTGGACTGTGCTAAGAAAAAAAAAATCAAACAAATCTGAGATTCAAAGTGCTTTATTCTGCAAACCCACTGCAGCAACTTGTTTAGTCAAGTTATATTAGTTAGGAATGGAAAAAAACCCAAAAGCATGACTTACTTATGCCTAGATTAAATACACACACAAACATTATATATACACATGATGTAAGCATATATATATAATGGATGTATGTATCTGACATTACCGCTCTCCAATCAACCACTCACTCAAAAGCATGTTTGGTTTTACTTTGTTTTTCACACTGGAAGTTAAAATCATTCCAGAGAAACCCTTCGCTGATTTCCCACAAGCACTCGTGGGACCAAGCCATTATGGAGAACTCTGCCAAAGAGATTTTGCTCACCACAGGGCAGCGCAAAGCCACCCATGAGCTTTAATCAGACCTTGCATCCTTGTCATCCATTCCCTTCCCCAGTTTTTCCCCTTTTTCAGCCTCCTTTCCCCTGAGCACAGTTTTATCGCTCCCCTGACAGGGCTCAGATGGAAATGGGAGCTCCAGGAGAGCAGCCGGTGGTGGGTCAGTGATGGGTTTTCACCTTGCAGACCATCCACCTTCTGCCCCTGTCCCCATGTCCTGCAAGGGCTTGTCATCCACCGAGACCATGGGCACCCCCATTTGCCGCTTTTCCTTCCCAAATGTCTGCTCCTGGGAGACTTACCCATTCCCACAGTATCCAGATTTATGTTCTCCTTTGCTTCTTTGCTCTTTGGGATTTTGATTGTGATTAAGCTCCTTTTATCATCAGGAAAGTTTTCTCTCCATCAGGGACAAGGAAAACACCTGAAAACAGTGCCTGAGCTAGTGGTGTTTCACTCCAAATTTCCAGGCTGGCAAAGTAATTAAGCCTGTGCTTCGGGGACACCGTGCACAGAGAAACAGGCTCCTGAGACCCTGTCATAGGGTTTGGCACGTTGTTTGTCAACCAGAAGGCAAGGTCTGGGTCTGAATGGCATCTCCTAGTAGACTGGGAGTTTCATTTCAGGTTAAACCAACCTGAAAATCAAGATGTGCACCCTGGTGTGCATGGAGACCATCCACTGGGATGCTCCCAGAGGGCTTGTGGCAGCTTGGCTAACGGCAATCCAACTTCAAGTGCTTCCCCTGACTAAAACACTGCCTTCCTCTTCCTTGCCCGCACCAGACAATGGGCTGGCAAAGGCAGCCATCACCACCGCTTGCTTCACACTTCCTTTGACCTTCCAAAGAGGCACCCACTCATCAAAATCACAACCTGCAAAGCAACCTGGTAAGCCACATCTGCCCCTTCGCCCTTTCTTATTTCAACCCCTCTGACTTGTCTGGACACCTTTAAAGCTGAAAGCCAAGCTGCCCACCCAAACACAAGATCTTTTCCTATCACAGTTAGGAGAGGTCTCAACCATGGTCCTTGTGTTGGTCTTTCCACCATGGAGGGCAGGAGATGGGAGAGAAGTGAGGCAGGATGGGCAGGGATGCTTCAGGTCAGAGAGTATCTCCCAACCAGGTGTTTGGCTCTGGTCTGGACCAAATGCCTGCTGGGGTTCTAGGGGAGCTTTTCTTCTGCACCCACCTGCAAGGCCATGTCTGTTTTCAACACAAGTCACCCATCTCACATTCAACCCGGAAGCCTCTTGCATGCATAAATAAAAGAAACTCATCCAGCAAACCAAACACAAGATACCTTGGTGACCGCTTGCTTGTGCTGGAGAAGCTTTGGGCAGGGTCCCTTTCCTGGATTAGTGGTGGAATGGGGCCAACAGCTTGCAAGGAGCCCACTGTTCACTCTCCTTCCTGCTGAGCTCTTCCCATCGCCAAACAAAACCCAAACACAAGACAAACAATGCAGATGTTGGCTTATTTATATAGATCACCTTTAATGCAAATGCCTCCTGTAGAAGAGGACACACTGAAATGAGCAGCTCTGAGTGGGGTGGCTTTGCTCAGTGCCCTTGTGCTTGCAGAGCCATGGTGGGGCAGCAGGGCCATGCAGTTTGGTGCCTGCACCTTGAAGGAGAGCAAAGGCACCACAAAATGCCCCAAAACGGATGCCTTTGCATGGGAAAGGGGCTGGTGAGGGGCTGCGGTGGGGGAATGGGTGCACACAGGCCGTGTAGCAGCAGCAGGAAACTCAACAAGAACAAAAACAACACCCCTCCCCTTACCCAGCGCCCCAAATGCAGATATGCACTTGTCCAAGGCCTCAGAGGGATGGCTCCCCATCATTCAGGCCCACACAAGACACCACAGGGTTTAAAGGTCCCATAGCAGAGGCAAAACGGCAGCTCCACCTCTCCCGCTTGCCCTGGAGAGGGGATGGGAATGGGTATCACTTGTCTCCCCCTCACCAAGGAAAGCCTCCAATGCCCCGAAACAAAAAACACAGCCAAACAGATGGGAAAAACCAACAAAGCCACAAATGAAAAATCCAAAAACACTGTTATCACCAGCTAATTTAACACTGTTAAAAGAAAAAGATCAGAGGCCACCCGAGAGCCACCCAGGCACACCAGACCTCTGATCGTGGGCTGATTTCCAAAGCCTTTCCTGCAGCCGGGCCTTTGCAGTGCTCCTCCGGGCAGCAGAAGTGTTTTATAGATATTTATATATATATATTTATAATATTTAGATACTGTGTATGGTCAGACATCCCAGCTCGCCTTGGGTTTTGCAACTCTTTTCTCCTTTCCAATAGAAGTCGATGCACGACGACATCTTCTCTGCTTCACGTGGGAAGAGCAAAACGGTTTTGGCAGCTTCACCGGTGGACAAAGCAGTCCCGACCTGGAGGCTCTGCGAAGTGAGCATCGTGGAGAAGCTTCTCATCCCTCTCTCCTCCCCTCCTGTTCGTCCCCTTGTCCCCATCCCAACCCTCCATCCCCCGGCTGCCCGTCCCTCGTGCCACCAGCATAGCCTTTACACCGTTGCCCCCAGCATGGCATCTGTCCCCGTCAGGATCTCATTCTGGTTGGAATCCAGTCCGAAAAATTTGACCTTGAGTCCATCAACCGGGTGGACCACGGGCACCAGGGTGATTTTGGGGAAAGTCCTGGTGGCAAGCTCAAAGCGGCTGGTGCTGGCCAACTCAATGGCCAACGCCTTGAGGAAGAGCTTGGCCAGGTGCTTGCCCAGACAGGTCCGTACGCCTCCTCCGAAGGGGAGGTAGTGGAACCTGCCGTCCTTGTCTTCACTTCGACCTTGACCAAAGCGGTCAGGGTCGAAGACGTCCACGTCCTTGAAGACGGGGGCAGTGTCATGGGTGTCCCGGATGCTGTACATCACGCTCCAGCCTTTGGGGATTTGGAAACCCTGCAGAGAAGAGGGAAGGGGTGGAGAGAAAACCAGAATCAACTCTATTGTAAAGAGAGAGGGAGCAGGATGACAAGATAAAGCCATTTTGCTTTGTCTGCTTTTTCCCTTTTTCTTTAGATTTGTTACTCAAGCATGATGCAGACTTAAACCCAGAAAGCGTAGAGCAAAGAGCTGGGAGATGGGAATCCTGAGTTTGTTCCTGTCTCTATCCCAGGGACCCTCTGGATGATCCATTGTTATTTTTTTGCTTTGTGGCCCCTGGCAGGAGTCGCCTACCAGGAATCCCGTTGTGCTCGACTGCCGCTGAGCAGAGAAGCAGCTCCCCAGAGCATCCCATGGCTTTGCTCACACTCTGCCTCCTGTCAGTCCAACGCCCAACGCACATGTCAGGGCCTGGACGATGAGAAATGGGGTGGATTTATCATCCCCTGAGCACTTTAAAAGGTTTCCGACTCAAATCATTACATTAGTGGGATTTACAGCAACAAGCCAGGTCTCAAGATTTTGTTTTGCTAGTAGGAAATTCTAGCCACCATGGTGAGTAATCTGCCTGTCATCCAGCAGCCTGGAGATGCCCTTTGCAGTAAACCTTTCCCTTGCCACACCCCAGCTCAGATTCTGGCATCAAACACTGTCACGAGTTGCTCTTTGAAGCATCATGCCTGTCTCCTCTTTGACAGTTCAAGCGCATCCCTTCCCTGCCATGGGCCAGATCCCATCACTCTACTGTGAATCCACACCAATTCCACCTCCTATCACCAGCAGGACCTAATTCATCCTCCCTGAGGTCTCACCTAAGCCAGGCTCAAGCAAGATTTGCAATAACATGCAGCAACAAGGCTGTTTTGGGGAGCTCATGGTATAGCCTCACCCTGGAGACATGGCAATACTCACATCCAGCTCGAAGGTTTGCAGCACGGTCCGATACCCCCCAGAGATGGGGGTGAAGAGGCGAAGCACCTCTTTGATGACACAGTCCAGGTACTGGAGGCTGTTGATGTTGTCGAGCCGGAGGGAGCCCTCGCAGATGCAGCCATTGTGGAGGATGCCTTTGCTGCGCAGCTCTTCGCGCAGCTTCTCCAGGACCCGGGGGTGTTTGAGGAGCTGCATGATCAGAGAGGTGCTGGCGCTGGCAGTGGTAGCATAGGCAGCAAAGATGAGCTCCAGGGTACCATCCTGAAAGATAAGAGCAAAGCCAGGGTAAGAAGCAGGGGACATGCAGATAGACAAACCAACAGCTATGGCACACCAAGGGACAGGCACACAGGTTGCCATGGGGCAGATCTTTTCCCAACAGTTCTCCAGCCTGTTCATGTCTAACTGCAAGGCATCTCCATGTCCAGGCACAGGCCTTGGACACCCACCATGGACAGCTTTCTGCAGAGCTTTGAAGGATGCTGAGGAACAGACAGACAGGAGAAAAAAACCTGGGGTTGGCAAATGAAAGACAAGTCATGCTGTGACTCTGCTGCAGATTACAACTTGCCAAGGGCTCACGTGCCCTGCAAAGGAGACACTATAAAACTCGATGCATCAAGGGACGAAGCTGGCCAAGCCTGAAAGCTCCAGAAAACTTGCATGGTCTTTTGGTATTTCCTGGAAGTGCTTTTTTGAAAGGGCTAAGTGTGATCTGTAATAAAATACCCCACTGGAAAGCAACTGGCTTGTTGGCACCATAATCCACCAGACCAGGATCCATCTGCAGCTCCAACAACACATTGTGGTCTTCCAGCTCTTACTGATCGTCTCAAGTTGGCCCCAAAAAGTCCCCCTTACAGAAGCTCATGCTTTGCTCTTCAGGGAGCCCCGGCCCTGAGTACAGCAAGCAAAAGGTGACCATGAGGAAGCTCTTTACCTTCAGCTCCTGCATGGTTAGCTCCTTGCCGTGCTCTTTGCCACTCTCTATCAGGATGTCCAGTGCATCAGCATAGTCCTTGCCCTGCGTGTTCTGCAGCTTCTCCTGGATGGCTTTCTCCAGCCCCTTCTGCAGTGTCTCACGAGCCCGAATGCCCTGTGGAGCAGGAAGCCATCAGACCACACAGGACACAACATTAGCACCACCATTCCCTACCCAGCATCCCCAGGAGCTTGAGACGTGCTCAGGACAACATATCCAAGTAACACAGCTGCAATTGCAGATGCTCAAAGAGTAGTATAAAGATGCTGAAGTTGCTCCCCTGGGCAGGAGGAGTAAACTCCAAGTAGGCGAAATTACAGGCAGGAGTAATCAGCACCTATGTGCAAATGATAGGTCTGATGTGGGAGCCCCAGTACTACACCAGTTCACAGGCCTCCGGCTCACCCTGGGATGTATGGCAGTCCCTGGGAAAATTGTCTCTCAAAGGAAAGCCAATTCACCCAAAAGGATCCTCTTCCCAGGAACGTAATGGGCTTCCCAAGCAATTTTATCACCTGGACTCAGTAAAGCAATTCCTGTCTGAGTGCAGCTGCATCGGGTTAACCTGCTGCTGCAGACTCTTCACAGGGGCAAATGGGCTCATTCCAGTGGTCAAACAGCAGTGACAAAATTTGCAGTGATAATCATAAGAAATAGATTTTAAACCCCAGATTTCTGTTAGCAAAATTCTCCATGAAAAAAAAAAAATACTTTTTGTCAGTGTTTTTTGTTACACTTTCATTTTGCATTGTTCATCAAAAAAATGGAATAGTTCTTGGAATCCAAGGGTCCATTGACCTATTTTGCCCTGGGAACAGGAGGGAAGTAGCAGGAGAAGGGTCCCACAAACAAATAAGTGCAGCAAAACTGCCAGTGACAAGTGAGGAGAAATTGCTCATTAAACCTGGGCAAGTCCTGACTGCCTTCTCCCTTGCATCAAACCACCGTCCCTAGCACTCTGAAAGCCTATGAATGGATCTTCCTTTCTACTCCATCCAAATAGAACTTTATAGCCCAAAATGGACTTGCTTCTAGAGGTCAGAGGCTGAGAAGACATCCCACCGAAAGCCTATAAAGTTGGAGATTCTTTGGCAACCACCCCATATATAGGTATATATATATATTCTATACCAACCACCCCATTAATCTCAGGTTGGTGTTATCGGCAAGTGGAGGACTTGAATCATATCTCTTACCCTCCTGTAGCCGCTGAATGGCAAATCCACAGGCAGGGAGAAGACATTCTCCACGAACTGCTGATAGACCTCAAAGAGGCGGTTCAGCTCCTCATCGGGGATGCGGAATCCCAGCAGGACACGGATGGCCATGCGGAAGGTGAGCTTCTGAGCCTCGTGGTAGACATTGATGGACTCAGGGTTGCTGCTCCAGGCCCGAAGAGTGTCTTTGATCACCAGCTGGATTTTGGGAAGATAGCTCTCCAGTGCCTCATGGCTGAAGATTTTGGAGAAAACCTACAAAAAAGAGCAAGCAGAAGTTTCTATGCAGTCCCAACACCCTGCTCTTTGCCTTCTGTAGTAACCAGCTTCTGCCCAACAAAACAAACATCACAGGTCTCCTATGCAGGGCAGATATCATCATCCAGAATGACCAATTCCGGAAATAGCTGCCAAAAAGGTTGATGGAGAAATATCAGCTGATCCCCACTACAACCATCACAAATCATAGCATCAGGTTGCTCAGAACCACATCCACTCTGGCTTTGAATGTCTCCAGGGACAGTGCATCTACCACAAATGATGGGCAATCACACAGTGCTAAGCAGATATGGGAGGAGACGCTTCACCCTGCGCACAGAGGAACGGATGGAACCTGCTTTCCCACAGCTCCATGTTTCAAGGCTCCCAGTCACATTCACCCCATGACTTGGATGCTACTAATACATCTTTTCCATGGGGATTCCCTGATGGCTAACATGGTAGTGCATTCAGGTAAACACACACAAGCTTTTCTCTCAATGGGAAGCGTTGGCGGCTTCTCCCACCTATCAACCACCTTTTGTTAATATGTGTAAAAAGTGAAGTAAAGTAAGTATTTTGAGGCATTTAGGATCTCTGTGCCATCTAGCTGAGCCCAGACAAGGATTCAAGTGAGGAAAAGAAGCACACACGTACGCAGAGGCTGCGCTCGCACACAGATCATTTGCTTGGGAAACCAGGGAAAAAAGCCCTGATGTCAGCAGATACTATTAATTGAAGCTCTTGCGAGTAAACACTGCGCAGGAGTGAACCTCCCCAGGTCCCTGATGCTAACGGCTCCTTACTCCAATTTGGGCCAAGGCCCACGTTGCATGAGGAGCTCAGCAATGCCAGGAATGTCCCTTCAGCCCTCCCCGGCGCAGCCCACAGCACACGCTTTCACTCGGCATCCCCGGCCGCATCCCTCCCAGAGTGCACCGGAGGAAAAAAGTGCTGTTTGTTTATGTTTTATTAACCTACACACACATGCAGACACACAGACACATGAGGAGCTGCAAGCAGCACGCACACAGGCACAGCCACATGCCAGGCCTCCAGGCAAATCAAATCAAAACAGGCTCCCAAGGAGGGAGTTGCAAGCTGGTGTAGCCTCCACCAGTGGCCAGTTCTCAAAGAGGGCTTAATGCATGGTGGGAGGGCTGCAAAGTTATCAAAAGAGGAGAGAAATCAAAGCCACCCCCTCTTTCCATGAGCACCGGGCTCGCTGGAGCTGTAAATGTGAGAATTTCCTCCGCAGTCAGCACTCAAAGGGAAAGGTAATATTTTCCTGGCTGTGACCCCTCATTGCTAATGCACATCGTTCACTGGGAGTTTGTTTGGTGAAATAACACCTCTGTCCCCTCGCAGCCCCTGGGTAGCGAGGCTCAACAAGAGCTGCTTCATAATGCACCCGTCTGAGCCCTGAGTAAAACTCATCACACAATACATGGTGAGGCCAAGCTTAGAGGCTCCCAATGGAAATACCAGCATGCAAACGGCATGAGAAAGAAAATGCAGCCAGACCAACAGACAGATCTGCCTGCAGACAGACAGCAGTTCCTGGATGGCAATGCAGAGCGGAGGCATGAATGAAGGGAAGGGAGGAATGAATGAATGAGTGAATGAATGAACAGCGGGGCGGCGAGATCATGGCCAGGGCGCGAGACGGTGCGGCTGCTGCTTCCTGCCGCCTCCCTGCACTTCACAAGCTATTTTTAAGCCTGGAAAGGGCAGCGATGCTCGGGCAGAGCTGCCTGTGTGAGGGGGTGAAAAAGCAGCCGCATGGCAAAGAGAAGCTGGAGGTGCGAAAGCTGAGTTCCTCAGCTGCCTGGGGAAGGTATGAAGGGAGCTGGGAAAAGAACGGTTCCTGAGGGACATGAGCAGGACACCAGGCGTTGATGCAGTGGTGGCTGGAGGAGGGCTGGCAGCCATGAAGTGTGGGACAGAACTTCCTGAGTGGGGCTGGTGAAGGGATGCTAATGTTTCCCATTCAGTTGGCATCTGCTCTGGGTTTGGGATAAGCAAAGAAACTCCCAGTGAGCAGCCTCACTTCCCACAAACACTTCCTGTGACTCAGTTTCCCAGTCAAAACCAGAGCCAGTGAGGGGATAGCTTCTGCCTAAAGAGCACTGAGGCTGCAGCCCTCCTTGGAGACACCTTCCCGATGGAGATGGCCCCTGGCAGAAACCCTGTCCTCCTCAGCTCTGCCCAGGGTCTCCCACAGGCCAAGTGCTCAGGAATCCCCTGCATCTGGCAGAAAATACAGCAGCCCATGAAATGCTTCTGGTCCTACCATGCACAACTACAGCAGCGGTGCAGAGAACCAGCCTGAGCCCAGACCTGCACCCTGCAGACCAAGCCACACTCTGAAGAGAAGAATCCCTGTCCTAAGGAATGGTGTGCAATGAAGGTGCAGAAAAAAGGACCCTCAGGAGTAGAAGACTGATGCCCTATGGATGTCAATGCAGCACCTGCCCAGCCTGAAAAAGGGTGAGCATTTAGCACTGGGAGGTTGGGGGGGATTTCGGGGAGGTTTGCTCTTTTTTAAGCTGTCCTTTTTCCTCTCAGACTCCTCCAGCCCCAGTCAGATGCCCCCTACGTCTGCTGGAGCCTGCAGCTCCCGGCCATGGGGCCATTCAGCATCGCACATCCTGGCCACCCTGCACCGTCCCGTCCGCTCGCCGCCGCTGCGCTCCACGCCGTCTAATCCCAGATGTCAGCAGATCCTTCACCAGCCAGACACAAGTCTGGATCCCCTTCCAGTCACCTCCAGTTCAACCCTGCATCTTTCCAGTTGATTAAAAAGCAGCAGGAGGCAGCCAACTTTCCCCGGCAAACCTCGGCGCGGCTCTAGCCTAAAATTCCTGCGCCCTCTAGTGAAGCCGAGACGAACGTCTCGGTCACTCGACGGAGCAAGGCAAGGCAAAGGCAACGAGCCTCGGTGCGTGAAAAGATGCTCCAGAGCTCCCAAGAGGCAAAATCAACCCTATGAAAATGCTCGGCTTTGCTAACACTGAGCTGCCATAGGTCAGCTGCAGCAGGGGTCCAGCCAGGTGGCCTCCGTGACAGGGCCAATGCAGCAGCCACGAGTTTAGGGGATGCTGGAAAGAGTCCCCATGTTTTTCACATTTTGATATGTTCCACAAGAGCCAAGTCTTGGGGTTTGCTCTGCCCAAGGACATTCATTTACACTCATAAACACACACTCACCCCGCACCCAGGGAGACACCACCACCCAGCGAGCCTGGCTGGAAACCTCCTAATCCACTGCACAGTGGAAACAGGATATTTAAAGGTTTATGGTTTTCCTAAGGCAGAAAATTCCTTCTCAGTGTCTCAGCTCCAGGATCTCCTGGAGAGGTCCAGCTCTATGTGATAGCGAGCTGCTTCCCAGTACTGGCTGGAGAATACTGCAGCCCAATCCTTAAACTACACCAAAGAGAAGAGAACATTCAGGTGAAGAGTCCTGAGCTTCAACCCAGTGTTTTCACGCATAGCAAAGGCTTTAGTTAGTGGCTGGGGTGGTGAGGAGCTAGCAGGAACAATGCTGCTTACTATGTTACCCCTCCTTGGTTCTGGCCAAGCCTCTAAAAACACCAGCTTCAGCCCCTGCCTTTTGCCATCCATGATCTGCAGGTCTCCTGCTTCCAGCCGTCACACCAACATGGCAAAGAAGGAATGGACCTTTTCCTTCCTCCCTTCCGGAAGGAAAACTTATGCTTTGGGATCAGACACCTGCATCTCATCCACTCCATGTCAGCCAGAGCTGCTGGACCAACAAACGAAGGCACGATGAGTTTGGAGATGTTTTCACCAACCAGTTTGGCACCCACCAGCAGTTTGGCCATCCAAAGCAGCATCCAAAGCAGAAATAGTACCTGGAGACGTACTATTTCTTCCTCCATTTCAAAAGACCAGGCAGTGTTTGTCCCAACCCTGTCTTGTCATCACGTTATAATGGATGCCTGCCTCTCTCTGGCATCAGACACAGAGCTGCCAGACATGGAGCCCACTGCCACGCTCCAGAGGGCTTGTAAACTGTGATGGTTTTGGAATGGGATGAGAAGGCTCATGGGCAAGAGGCTGTCTTGGTTCTGGGAGTGTGAGCAAAGGGAAAACACAGCGAAACCAGTTGTGAACATTATACAAGGCACCGCAAAGAGGAGAGGACCTCCACAAAATCCCACTGCTGACCTGACATCCCACTGTCTGTTTATAAAGGGCTTTGCTTTTCACAGGCACACAGCAAAGAGCTGATGCCTTTTTTCCCCATGCTGTAATTGGAAAATGGAGCACATGGACCACTCCATGGTCTCCTGCCATGCTCCATCACGGGAGGAATCCAGGCCCATTGAGAGGGAAAAGAGTTCCAGCTCCCAGCCACACAAAATGAGCAACTCTGGGTTTGCCCATCAAAGCGTAGCACTGCCTGCAGGTGAGGAGTGTGGAGATGAAGGCAGCAACCTCTCTCAAGGAGAAGCGCAAGAGCCCCATGAACACTGCAACCTGTCTCCAAAGGGAATCCGGATCCAGTAGCTGGAGTCTCCACACTCAGCCCAGCCGAAGAAAAGGAATGGAGTGCCTTTGCAAAAGGCAGTAAACACAGAAATTGGAATGATTCACCAAAAAATGTGCTGGAAAAATATGTGAAGATCATTTCAGCATCCTCAGGCCACGTTATGGTGATCAAGCACATTTCAGGGTTGCCCATATGCAAAAGCTTTGGGGTTATTTTACATTTAGGGTTGTGAGAAACTCAAAAATTTCATATTTCCACTTGAATTCAGAACAAAAATGAGCCCAAACACCACATTCCCCTACAGCATAAACATTTCCATATCCAAGCATCTCTCCTATAAACCCTCCACATGGCATGAGAGATGACACTTTTCATCTGAAACTCTTTTACAAACAGACTTTCAGGTTAAAATAATGATGCTAGGCTGGAGGGGCAGAGCAAGGAACAGGGAGGAGACCCTACATCTGTCTCAGCATCCTCATGGGCAAAACTGCCTTGTGCCTCAAAAACCAATGTCAGCAGCAGCAAAAGGCAAGGAGTTCCATTCAGCAATTTGGGCTTCTTAGCCTATTTTACAGGGATCATAGAATCCCAGACTAGTTTGGGTTGGAAGGAACCTTAAAGCTCATCCAGTTCCAACCCTCTGCCATGGGCAGGGACACCTTCCACTACAGCAGCTTGCTCCAAGTCTGTCCAAAATACCTAAACACAGCTCTTCAGCATCTCTGTGCCTACATCCCCTTTGAAGCACTGCTCCAAGTGCTCTCTTCCCATTTACTCACAAGGAACCAGTGCATTTGAGGAGAGTAAAACTGACCTTACATGTTGCCACCACTCAAGGAGAGCATCAAACACAGGGAGAAAGAAGGTATCACACCAGTGTATAGTGCAGCAAGGAAATAGGAGCTGTGTCCAGCCAGAAGGGATTCGAAAGGTGGGATCAGCTGGCTAAGAAGAGGTCCAACAGGACACATGTCTGATGCCTATGGCTGGCTTCTTTGGCCAGAGCCATGGAGAAGGAGCATCCCGCAAACCTACTAGGCGCACAGCCACATGGTCAGAGCTGTCATTCATCAGCATCAGAGGGCCAGGGCCAGCTGGGATGGCTATCCCATTTGGTTTGGACCACCTACTAAATCCTATATCTGTGGTGTGGAGATAAGAGCTTACACAGAGCTAATGAGGAGAGAAGCAGCTTGCCCAGGCAGCAGGGATAATGCCCTGTCCACCACTGTGCAACTAATGGAGAAGAAATATTAGGAGAAAAGTCCCCTTTTTGCTGTCCCCCCTACATCTTCCTGAAGCACAAAGAGAGGGGCAAAAAGAAGGGCTCTCCTGCATTTAAGTAACCCAGAGCATGGACACTACTGGAGACAAAGCCAGACATGGCAAAGAAAGCGGGAGTGCTCTTCCACGGGAACACTTAGTCCCAGGTTCTGCAAAGTGCTCTACAGAACACAAAGGTGGCCATGCTCAGAGAGGATGACAGGGAAGCAACCACGTCATAGTGCAGCCCACTCAATCCTTAAAGTGAAATAAATACACTTCGCTGAGCATGGATGGTGTCTTGGAAAAAAATGTGGAAAGATGCTTGAAAAGCATTTCCTCCAGCAGCTCTGCTGCTGAAATCCTGAGCACCATGTTGAAAGAGCTCCATGCATCGTATGGGGATGAACATACATCTGAGGGTGCAGAGGTGTCTCTGCTTTTCAACACATGAGCTCCTGCAGACTACCAATGAGGCATCTTCTGAGCTTTAAACTAAGCCCAGGGAGGAGATGACAAGGGCTGAGATGACCCAAGGCCACTCCACAAAATTTAAGGAGAGGAAGCTGAAGAGCAAGCTGGCTGACAGGGAGATATATTTAGTGGTAGAAGTGCCAGCTGAGAAGGAATAGAGAGCATCGTTAATCCAAAACAAAGCGCTCTGTCCCCAGAGGGATGAAAGGAATATTACAAACCACAACTTAGCAGGTTACTTGAGTTGCTTGAAAGGATGGAGTATGATGCAGTGGAAAACCAAAGCTACACAAAGACAGTGTAGGATGGATCCTGAGTCCAAAATGCTCCCCCACATCTCTGGGATTAGCTCCTGGCTTCCCCTGTTCCTACTCAGAAGTGGAGCCTGGACCTATGCAGAGCTGTGGGCTGCAATCTGGAGTTCTACCCAGTACGGAGCATTTATAGAACCATGGAATGGGTTGGGTTGGAAAAGACCTTAAAGCTCCTTCAGTTCCAATCCCCTGCCACGGGCGGGGACACCTTCCACTAGAGCAGCTTGCTCCAAGCCCCTGTGTCCAACCTGGCCTCCAACACTGCCAGGGATGGGGCA
>WYDI02003302.1:0-95552 GCA_009867235.2 Psittacus erithacus
TTGCCAGCTCCTTCAGGACCCGCAGATGGATTTCATCAGGTCCCATGGACTTGTGTACATTCAGGTTCTTAAGATGGTCTTGAACCAGATCCTCTCCTACAGTGGTCCCAAGGTCTTCATTCTCACAGTTCCTGCATCTGCCTTCCAAGACTTGGGTGGTGTGGTCAGAGCATTTGCCAATGAAGACTGAGGCTAAGAGTCATTAAGAACCTCAGCCTTCTCCAAATCCAGGGTAACCAGTTCTCCTGATAGCTTCTGGTTTCTGTGGTTTGGGACATCATAATTATGAGCAGAAGACCTACTTCAATTAAATATTTTGCTGTTGCTGAAAACCAGCAATTCTTTGTAAGTCAAAACATCTGTAGGAATGCAGAAATTTCAGACACCTACCAGTGGAAGAGTATGAACTTGCCAAATTCAGTGCCAAATTGCCAGCACAGGACCCCTGTGAACTATTTGGCTGAATGCTTCTGAAGCAAGGCCAGATACCTTCCAGGCTCCCTAAGACAGAGCACTGAGGTCCCAGATGAAGTCCGTAGTCCTTAGTGGGATAATGGGTGTTCCAGAAGTTTCAGGCTCCAGTCCTGTTCATCATAAAGGCTGACAGCCCAGAGTCCAACCTAACCAAATCCTAGCCTTGAATTTGGATGCAATGCTAAAATTCTGTTTCCAAGTTTTCATATCTTTTTTTGCAGATTATTCTTTCAAAAAATTTTCATAAAGTCTGCTTCAATCCAGAACAGACTTTTTCTCTCCAAAATACCCCAGAGGATGAGAAAGTAAAGGTTTCATTTCAGCTCTAAACATAATGCAGTCGGTGGTCAGAGCAAAATCCTGTATCGTATTAGTAGTACTCTTCAGATCTTCATGATAATCCTGGGCAATAGAAATCTAACAGCAAAGGGATGCAATGTAAAGGTGCTATCTCCTCACTTATGACTTCTGGCTTTCCCAGGTACTGGAATCCTACTCTTCAGAGGTCCAGCATAACAAAGGTGGATGTTTGGTTGTTTTTGATGAGGGAATGGTGTAAAGAGGAGAAAAGCAGAGGTGCAACAGATTGAACCACAATATTTAGCCCTTGAGCTGTAGATCATTGTTTGAAAGGAAAGCAAACTTGACATACTTCTTCCCACCAGGTACTGCCACCAAAAGAAGGAAGCAGGAAGAGAAACCATGCCAGGACTTCTCTGGCTTCCTTACCACAAGCAAAAGGTCAAGCAAAGTTACACAGAGGGTCCAAAAAGCCATTTATCTTTTTTACATACAAGACTCATCTGTCAGGATGAAAATGAGAGCAAGAGACACGATCACGCCATGAAACTGTCAAAGCAAAATCCTAAAGCAAGAGACGTTCAAGTTTTATTGTTAAATGGACCACACTTGCAAAGCTTTCAAGAACCTAGGCTAGACAGCATGTAACCTCAGATCAGAGTTTCTGATGCATTTGAAGCCTAAAAGATTTTTGGTCAGACCCATGTAGCCTTGACTTGGTGCTTAGTCCTAGTTTTTCATCTATAATCAGAAAAGTGACAGTATATTACACAGAATTAAAAAAACAAACAAACAAAAAAAACCCAACCAAACAAAAATACACAAAAAAAAAACCCCAAAACACAAAGAAACCAACAAACAACTTAGGAATACTTCTGAACACTGAAGTGTTAACCGAATGGGAGAAGAAAAGAGGTTGTATTCCCATGCTTTTTCTAGTTAGCCTTGCTTTTTGGGCACTCCTGTGGTACTTACAAGACTCGTCCAAGTCTCATAGTCATGCAGTCCCCTGTTTCAGGCTCTTGCTCTGCTATATTCACCATCTAAAATCACTGCAAGAATATCCAGCTACATTTTATCTGTGATTAAAAAAAATAAATAAATAAAGTGTATCTACTCATGTGCATTTTCCAGTTTTATATTAGGCCTACAAACAGCTGAGATGCCCAATAAATTTAATCAAGGTAAAAGTAGTATCAACTTTTAAATATAGTTATAGGATGTGTCCTGCCACAAGGTAATTAAAGCTCAAGAAGTTCATATGCCCCTGTGAAGTTATTAGAAATTGCATTAGCATGACAATGATGACTCAATTTTTCCCATGTCATCTAAGCATTAGAAACTGTGGGTGGAGATGAGAATCTATTAATAAAAAAAAAAGTATTTTACTAATAACTATTAGTTCTATTATTACCCAGAATAACCATAACAAGCATAATAGGTTCTTATTATTCAATCCATTGAAAAGTAACAAGATGAAGGAATTAACAATACTAAATTATTTTCTTCATTAATAAGAGAATCAAACTGTAGATGATGTAGGAAAGAAACAGTCAAATCTGGTAAAGAGAATTTTATTGAATTCAAAACTTGTAAGAACCTAAGCATAGTAAATGAAAAAGCATTAGAGTACTTCCAGAGGTCAGCTGAAGCACAGGTATACACACAGGAATTGTGTAGGAAGGGAGACATTTTTCAGTGAATTAACATTGCTATTTTACACCTGCACGGACATCACTAGCTAGGCCCAGCTCAATAACCCCCTAGGGTTCAGCTAGGCAGCAGCCATACCATTATTCTTCAGCAGGCACCATGAAAATGTGAATGAACAGAGCCCATTTAGTAGACACCCAGACAGCAACCATTGAAATTACACTTTTGTGTTTCCTATAAAGAGCTAAAGCTTCCTTTTTTCACTAACACTATTTGGGAGAGCAAAATGGAGGTGGTAATCAGAAAGTGAACCTCTGGCAGCCATACCTGCCAGTAGACAAACCCTTATTCTGGCTTCCTCCATATAATTGTTCCTTGCTGGAAATGATCTGTTCCTATAGATATTTATCATTTCCATGATAGAAACTAAACTCCTACTGAGGTCTAACACAACATAAAAAACTTCTTGCTAACTCTTCTTATTGATCCTTCAGCTCAGATGCAAAAGATCAAGTACTAGCATCCCCTTGTGCTACAGCAAAGCATCATTGTGTAAGAACAGTGAAACAGCCACTCAAAACTTAAGGAAAGGAAACCCCTGCTTTAGGTTATAAAATGAGCAAAACTAACAGAAGAAGATCAGACAGCTATTTGTCCATCTAGTCCTATCTGTTATTAAAGATCATGCAATATTCTAGGTATTGTGGATGCAGACTCTCATTTCAATCCTATCACAGAAGACCAAAATTATTCCTCCTGCTAAGATAACTATGTCAGATATTACAAAAGAAAACTACGCAAGAGACCATGTGGTTTTACCTCTTCTGCCCAAATTGAGACTTATACAAAATGACCTCTTATCTTTTCAGAAAGACAGTCAGTAGGCATTTATAGGTATACAACAGAGAAAGCAAAGACCATAATTGTTACACTGTATTTATTTGGTGCCTAGCAGAAGGCATATAAAGGGGATTTGATGGGCATATTTACAGGCAAGGAAGTAGCAATTCTGAAAGCTTCTTCAAATGCATTGTATAACTTCAATTACATATGTTTTCAGCAGGTTTTGTTTCTGTCCCCCACCCAGTACACCCATAAGCTGATTCGTATCTCTTCCTGAGAATTCTGGAAAGGCAAAACCCTACCTTTATAAAAATAAAGAAGACCGGGAGACAGACATAAAATGATTCATTCAGACATAACACAAGACTGGGGGGTTGGAGGTTTGAACAAACACATCATTTTTCAATTCTGCAAGCTCCACACAAAGCATATTACTGTACTATTATTTCCAGCTAACCACATTCTGCCAGAAGATGGTCCCCTGTAGGGGCCTGCTGATAGGACAAGATGCCTTGTTTAGCCCTCTACCTGTTCCCGAACTCCTTTTTTTCCATTTTTCTTCATGCAGTTTGCACGAGAACAGCTGAGGCAAGGGTAGGTCCTCCTCCTTGGAAGTACAGGAAGAACAGCAAGAGAAAGTAGCATCCATAGAAAATAAGAGCCCTTGTGCTGGTTCAGGCTGAACGTCCAGCTCAAGTACTTCTCTGAACAGCTACCAGAAGATCCACCAATGCATCTCAAAAATCCCAGTTTCTATGCCATGTTCTGTCCTTACTCACACTCAGTGCCAATCCATGGTCAAGTTTATCAATATTTTTCATTACTACTCTCCACTGACATGTTTCTGCAATCCTAGGCTCTTCCTCTGGGAAAGAAAAAAAACCACCCAGGCAGAAGGGGTTCAAGGAAGTCAAGTGGGTATCCAGCTTCACATTAGACATGGAGTTAAAAAGCCAGAATGAAATCTATTTGACTGTCTTCTCAATTCTGTCTTAGATGTATTGAGCAACACTATCTATACATTCAAAGCCTCAGTTTCAACTGAGATTCAATGATATTACTACTGCCCAATACCACGAGGGCATGCAAGGTTTGGTTCAGTATACGCATGATACTCCAGATTTTAAAATAGAAAGCCATATATAAATGCAAGCTATTAGAGTATTACCAAAACTGAACTCAAATATCAAGGGAATTTTTTGTGGAAGAGAAATGAAAATAATTTCTCTTTGTTCTCTAGATTCCAAGATATGAGCAACACTGTCAAATGCCTCTAGAAAATAACATTCAGTGAAGAAATAAAAGCTCCCTTTTGTGAAGACTGTTTCATTGTAAATTAATTTTATTCTGAGTCAGAAGACTCAAGTCTTTCTTGGGTTTTGTTTGCATGCTGTTAGAATTGTTTCCCTTGTCATATTCCCTCTTGCCAACGCAGTAAGAATAGAAATCCTAATGCACTGCATTAAAAATTACCTAGCTTTATTAGGTTGCATAGATATTACCACTGATCTAATCTATTAAAGCCATTAGTATTTGCAAAGTATTGGGCAATTGTCATTTTCTAGAGCTAAAGAACAAACAAAACAGTATTAAGATGTATAAGACAAAATAGAAGTCAGAATACTTCAGGGCTTTCCAACATTTTCATATTTTATATTAATCAGGTTTTCTGTCTCTCTCCCCTCTTCCATCCCTTTGCACTTGCTTCTCTTTTTCCAATCCCACAGTCTCTTTTCCCTCACTTTTTCTGTCACAGAGACAAGATTCAGTTACAGAGAATATAAAAAGAATTTTTTACTGAGGACAGACAACTAGCAGCTCTCTCAGGACTAAGAGTAAGGTCTTCTCTACCACAAAGGTGTTAGGAGAGGACATTTGCTTTTTTGAGTTGAGCAGAGATAAACTTGGGATGATTATCTTGCTGTAAAATGCAAGGGGCTACAGGTGCTTGCAGGTTTTACTAACAGCTAGGCTAGGTCAGCAGTACTCTAGACCCTCATGATTGAACCTCAGCTAATTCACTTCCTAGTAAAACCAAAATGCCTTGGTACATCCACTGTCCTTTCATTGTATAACAGCTGTGGTACAAGATGTCCTATATTAAAAATTGCTTTCTTGTCACTGAATACAAAGTAAATTGTTCTGCCTAGTAATAGCTTTAAAGAGCTTCTATATAACCAAGTTCTGTAAGCAGAGGGTTTGCCTACAGCATGCAGATTGTCCTGCGAATGATCTCAGGCAACCCCTCAGCTTGAGCTAGCATAAATACTTAGGTGAATTGGTACTCAAGCTTCCCCAAGGTGCACATCTAATAGTGGTGATTCTCTCCCTTTGGCTTTTCAGAAACAACAAAAAAAAAATCTCCCTCAAAAAGCAGCAGGATAGATGTGCTTCATATTTAGTGACAGAAAAACCTCAACAGGTTCACATAAACATGTTGGCTACTCATCATCCCTAAGGAGGGAGCTCCTCAGCTAATGGACTGTCTTGGAAAGACTAGCCCTACTAAAATAAGTGTCAGAGCTCACTCTGACTTCAGAGTGGCAATTTTTACTTTCTCTAAATTGCCAGAAATTACAAAATTGCAGTGAATATCTTCAAGAATACACAGGCCAAAGATTTCAGGTACTTTTGTTTAGTCATGTTATCAGTACATGATAAAGATGCTTGGCCACAGCTTGTAAGTATTTCTGCTTTACCGAAAAAGGAGAACACAATAAGATACATATAATCTTTATAATTAACTTTCCTGCAAAAAGAGTTTTAGTCAGAATTTAAAATCGTGTTTAAGTAACTTACACTGTGTTATCATAGTCATCAGATTTTTAGGTGCTGCCTGTGCTGACAAATACATTTTCTCCTTCTGCTTTCTTTTTTTTTTTTTTCCTTTCTAACAAACTTCTGGATAAATCTGAAGTGTGACTTAGCTTAGGCCACTTTAAAAGCAACCTTAAAAAGATTGTTGTTCTACAGCTACCTCAACTGTTTCAGAATAAAGGGTTATCTCACCTTACTGCTTGAGATAGAAAAGGTTGGGGTCTTTTTTGTGAAATCCTAGAAAAAAATATTGTTGCTATATGCAACACAATGATAGCTTCAAATATACCTTCTTTAAAAGCAAGCTGGGAGGCTGCACTAGAAGGCAGGTTTACTTCAGCTCAGAAGTCCCGCTTCCCTTTAGTATAGCCCTCAGGATGGTAGAGATTACTCTTTCTATCAGCTGATTTGATGTAGTCTTTAAAAGTTTTTATACTTCAGTTTAAGAAAGGGAAGGGAAAAGAATGTCCATGTCCTTGAACTTATAGTTCACTGATATTCCTCAGGTGAGGAAAATTTTTAACTACCAATGACCTTACTAGCAGCTGTTGGCATTTACTAATGGATGACAGCAGTATGAAATAAAAAAATAAAATAAATGGGCCTTTATCATAAGGGGAACTTTTCCTTTTTTAATGCAGTGCCTTTTGGAATTTAGTTACTTGGCCAGATTTCAGGATTAATGAACACTCACTTGTCAGGTTCAGTTTGTCTATATATCGCGCAGTTTACTGAGACTATGTAATCAAAGCTTCCCCCTTCAAGATTGGAATGGCCCTTTAAGGACTTAAAAGAAGTTTTAGAGAGAGAATTAAATTCACAGGTGTGCCTATAAAATTAAACTGCTGCTCTTTGATAGACCCATAACTTTTCTGACATTGAGTTTCTTCAGAAAGATTACAGCCTGACCCAAACAAAGCAGTGACTGTAAAAATTGTGAAAGCTACCACAAAACAGAAGAGTGCTCTTATAAAAAATTGCATAACATCTCCAGAATCTTGTATCTAATTGTTCATATACCCAGAAAAATGTTAATGGCACACTTCATTCAGAAATACACACGCACAAAAAAATGCAAGCTTTATTCTCTTAGCTCTCTAAACACCAAAGCACCTGGTAGACTGTGGTTATAATCTGAACAGTTAAGTTTCTGCTGAGGAGGAAGCTTTCACCAAGCAAGTTGCAGGGGTGGTTATGCTGGCTGATGGGCAGTTGGGAACACAGGTATAGTCAGCTAGCACAAATGGCCTCAGAAGCCGGTATTTCTTTACTCTCCCTGCTACGCTGTTAACCCAGCTGCCAACTCTGGGTGCATAGTAGGGCCATAGGACAAGAGTGACCCTGATGGCAGCATCAGTCTGTGTCCTCACTCAGGTGATGCCAAAACACAAGAGCAATAGCTGAATAGGACACATATTCTTTACCAAAGTGTCCAAGTTTATAGTCTAATCTGACAGAGTTAAATGAAAGTCATACCAGTGTATGTTAGCCTTGTCCTGGGCTGAAAACTGTGGTGGTACAGAAAGAATTATGCATAGTCTGCTCCTGAGTATAAACCAACATGTCCAAATATTAAAGGACTCCAGGTACCAGAAAATCAAAAGCAAGGTTAAATAACAACATAAGTGTATTCAGAGAAAATTGAAATAATTTATGAATCAAATTCCCTCCTTTCTTATCTCATTGTCACTTATTACAGAAAGCTGTACATTAAAACATATTTGCATGCTCACTATCAGTTATTATGCCTCTGCTGAAGATCCAAACTGATGCAATAGAGCTGGCAAAATTGACTACTGGGCCAATTCTCATCTCACCCCATCCAGATTAGCTTCGCTCACCACAGAAAAGCAACCAATGTGCCTCAGGGGCCCAACACAGGATCACCAAGAAGCTCTCCCAAGCTTCTCCATCAGGTCAGGGGCAGGTTTAACAGCCAATTGCTGAGGAACAGTGACAAATAACCTAAAGAATGAAAGACCACAAATGGGCCCACCTTTTTCCGTTGTCAATAGCAGAGTTACCTCAGGTGAGAGACCTATTGCGGCCTGCTGCCTATACAGCAGACCATCAGCTTATCTGTCAGAGTTGAAGAGCACCAGGTACCCAAGTGGGGCTGCCCTGCCATTGCAGGGATGGGAAGGGCTTCAGGCAGTACTTAAATACAGCATCTTTGCATTGGTATGAAGAGGTTTGTAGAATGGGTTTTCTTGGGTTATGAAGACTGATGAAGAAAAACTCCACTCTTGGCCCAAAAATGCTAGGCTGTTACAAAAAATGTGTGTGTGATTGGCCTGTATCTGAAGCCAGAATGCAGACATGGCACCATCTTCTTCCTCTCATGCTAAGTGATTCCCTGTGCGGTGGTTTTCAGAGAGGAAAAGCTGGGTAAAAGCTATCAGGTGAGGCAGACATTCATCCTTCAATGAAAAACAATTCCACAGAAAGCAAAACTACAAAACCCAAAGGTGACTGATGTTTTGATGCAGCAGTGATTTGGATGGCTGCAAGGCTGTTTCAGGCTGGCGTGTCTCAGCTGTCATGCAGATTGGTGAATGCCTCCTTGCCTCTTCAAAGCAAAGCAAACTAGACCCGGCAGTGCTGTCAGCCCATGCCATGATGCTCCAGCACAGCTGCCAGCTCTGACATGAGTCTGGTTTCTTCCAGAAGACCTCTACTTATCCTGCAGGTGTCTGTCACCCATGCCCTAACCAGCACTGATTTTCCGGCAGGGCAATGCCCAGCTACCTCCTTCCACCAGAGGAAGGAAGGAAGGAGCTTTCCCAGACACTCATTACTCCAGGAGATTAATGGTTCACAGTGTGAAACGGATGCTGGGCCTTTTGGCTGGCTTGGCTACCAACCTTTTGCTGTTCTGTTCACTCATGTTAGCTGCTTTTCCTACCATCTTCAGAGATGTCAGTGTTTGGGCTTTGCCGGACAATGTTGGTGCCTGCTTAAAATAGCTTTGAACTGTTTTATGCAGGTGGGGAGGTGTCCTTTTAGAAAGCAAACGCATGTTGGTTGTACCAGTGGGAAGCCCACTGCAGCAGACTGAGCTACTCTTTCTGCTGCCAAAAATGCTGCCAGGTGATGCTGTGCTGGGGCTGCTGCCTGATGACACCCCAAGTAAGCATTAGCATCCCATTCCAGCCAAACAAAGTGTAGGCAAACTAGTGGTGAGGCACTAGATGAGGCTGTGGCTGCCTCATCCCTGGCAGCGTTCAAGGCCAGGTTGGATGGGGCTTAGAGCAACCTGATCTAGTAGAAGGTATCCCTGCCCACAGCAGGGGTGTTGGAACTATCCCATAAGTATCTAGAACTACCTTAAAGATGATCTTTAAGGTCTCTTACAACTCTAACTATTCTATGATGCTATGAAACTTTTTCCACTTATTTCAATATTTGTCCAGGCCTGTAGTGGTATCTTCCTGAAAGAGCAAGCTTGGGGCTGCTATGTCTTTTTCACACAGATTTCTCTCAAGGTGTTTTAGGAAGGGTCTCAGGGATCTTTGAGCCATAGCATCAGCACTATAGTGAGGTTCCCAATGTGCTCACACCTCTCGCTAGTACTCCTGTATACCAAAGCAGGCACCACGGCACCAACAGTGTGTGGTTTTTAAGCAGCAAGGAATGGTTAGGCTTTTGTGTCTACTGGTTTGTTTATAATAATAATAATTAAAAAAAAAAAAAAAAAGAAATTCTGGAAAAAAATGCGTGATGTAGGAGCTCTGGTCTGGGACTGAATCCAGCACTGGCTATAGAGGACACAAGTCATGAGGGATGTGTCATATTAGTAGCTTGCAGCTAATGGGCTGGCAGAGGCTGGAAGCTGCGCTGGCTTATTGCCCAGGGCCCATGGAACTGCTCAGGTAACAGCCTCCAACATCTCTGCCAGTGGACCTTGACAGTTTCTTCATCCAGAGGTAATTAGCTAAGGTTTCCACAGTGCATCAGCTCCATTCAGAGGTACAGTCACCCTCCCCCTCCTACCTCAGCTGCGTAATGTCTTTCTTGGATCACAAAACCACCAGTGTCAGTGCCCTAGGTTAATGTCTATTGCAAATTTCTAAAGGGTAGTAACTGCCTTTCTGCATCAGGCACAAGCAAGCAATAAGCACTGAAGGAATCAGACAGAGTAGGCAAGAGTGTGTGACTGCCCTTTGGGCAAAAGGATGCCCAAGAACCCATTCACAAGGAAAACATCATGAGAGTGACAAGTGACAGCTTGTCCAACCAGCTTATGTCAGAACCAAATGCAGCAGAAAGTCTGCAACACAGTGTAAAACACTGATCCATTATAGCCTAGCGTTAGCAAACAGGAAGCACTGACTCCCAGCCCAACTTGAGCCAGAAGAGGATAGTGAAAGGTTAAAAATTATAAAGGAGGAATGGAAAAAAGCAGAGCAATTGCTGGAGATTCTGCTTGCCTTGCTCTGAATAACAACAGTATCTTGCAAAACAAAGAAAAGTAGTATTTAGCTCCATTATGAGAACCTCCCGCAGCAGGCAAGAAAACAATACTGATTGATGAAGCTGGAATTGAAGATGCAGCCAAGCCAGGCTGCATTGAACAACTGATAGACAAGGAGGTAGCAAGGAAGACAAGGATGTATGGTGGCCTCTGACTTTCTGGAGCCCTAGCTGACATGGCCAGGTACCACTTACAGCTGAGCCAGCAGCTCTGTATGCACAGCATCTAACATCAACATCAAACATCTGGATCCTGCAAGAAACTGTAACGCCTGTCTGTCACCGTAACCCTTTGTAATTTCTAGAAAAACAGCACATTTTAGGCATAGAAAAGAGACAGCCATAAACACAAATCTCCTTATTATGAAGTATGTTCTTGATCATTAGGTGGTTCCTATTGCCTTAAGGAGACCCAGGAGCCTAGATGAGACTATTCAACTGAGGAAAAATTTACCAGTTGCAGAACAGAGGTGGCAGAAGCCAGACCAGATAGAAACTCACATCCTCTCTTTCACTGCACAATTTACCTGGTCTGGATGCAACACTATACCTTTTCTTCCTTAGCTAACCTTTCACTGCCTCTGCCGCAAATATTTTGTACACCTAAGTTGTTTGCACAGTCCTAAATGTTTATTGCTAATTTCTTCATTAAAGTGCCTGGCATAATGTAACAACAATTCTTGGCACACACCAAAACATTAAGTTCCTAATATTCCCATTTTTCTGCTCCTTATGTTTCAGTTTGCAGAGTTTGCTTGCATTTTCCATTCCAAGTTCAATGAAAATAAACTGTTGCCTTGTACAGAAAATGTTTGTTCGTTTTTCCAGTAGGGAGAATCAGTAATTCACCTGTTAACAGAAGATGGTGAGCTGCATTTATCTCCTTGGCTGCAAGAAACATTTGACAATAATGTGGGAAGCTTTTAAAGTATAACTAGGGGAAAGAAGGCAAGAAAAAACAGCATGGGTCACAAGCTGCCTCACAATTTATTATGCCTACGCTTTTAATGGCTCTACTCGAACAAATGCAATATACCATGAGAAAAGCAAAATAACTTTTTCCAAGGTGCACAAAATTGATACAATCATCAAAAAAATTCAGCAAGAATTTCCCATGTATTCTTTATGAGATTTCATGGCTCCACTTCTCTCCTTTCTTTCCATTTCTTCCCTGGCTTCTGGCTTGCCTGCAAAGGTAAACTGCAGCACCTCTGCATCAAAAACATGATCAGCTTCTGCTCTCTCTTCTTAAGCTAAGGAGCTGGTTAGGTTCCTGAGAGGCAAAAAACAGCTGAGAATCCACTATTTTAACTCTAGCTGCAAAAAGGTCCACATCTGGACACAGACATCTTGAAAAATCCACAGGATAATGAGATCTTAAGGCTATGAAATTTTCTCAGGGATCATTTCTAAGAGGTGGAAAACTGCACATGACAAAAAACAGGTTTGCGGGGTTTTGTAAAAATCAGTTTCCTGTCACAGGTTTCCCTATGTTTTTTAGCATTTTTAAACTACCAGGCATGAAGCTGCCAGAGCCTAGTTTGCAATTTCTTGGTTTTTTGGAGCTAAGTTTTTTGCTGTCAGCTGACAGTTGATTTACTGACATTGCCTTCATATATGTCACTGGGGTGAATAAACCAAAACAAATGATTCTTTACCACAGGAACTGAATTTCTTCCTAGCACCAACAGCTTTCCTCTTCCTTGAGATTTTGGAGATGACTTCTTGTAATTGCAAACCTAATGCTGAATTTGTGGCCCATATGGATTGCATCAAACGTCACACAGTCAAATCAATCAACAATGTTGTTATCTTTTAGTATTTCTTGCTGTTCAAGCAGATAAATGAGAACAGACACGATTAAGTCTATACATCAGTACTTTGGTTAAATAAGCAATTAAAAGATAATCCTAGGTATTTCGGATCCCAAAAAACCATATTTGATAAGAGATGTGAGTCTATGGGGTCTAAATGTCTTAGGAACTGCAAAGTACATGCCAAATCAATGGAATTTATGGATCACATTGTTTGGTGCCTGGGACAATAAATGAAGGGATGCAGGAACAGCTTTGAAAAGGTGGAGCCAGTGGATTATGGAAAATGTGAATCATGAAAATGAATTCTGTTTATCTGTTTTTAAAGAACGCACTCTAAATGAGGAAAAGAAAGCAAGGAAGGTAGTGTTGGAAGATCTCAGCGCGCTGGGAGATGTTTCTGTGGGTGGTGTGCTTTCAAGTGCATTGAATGTTGTACATAAATTGATTGAGACCAGATGTAGTCTGTGCTTTTGATATGGTGTTACTGATTTGTTTTTGCATATAGGGTTTAAATTAAATTCAGTGTTGATTTTCTAGATCTAAAAGTATAAAATAGCAGGCCTTCTACAAAAGCAGCTTTCAGCAGTTACAAAGCATAGTGGCTTTGTGTTGCCATGAGAAAGACACTGACGCACCTTGTTATTCATGTTGTATTTTTTAAGGGTGACAGCTTTGCTGGAAAGCAATTTCAAGGCAGTTCCAACGTTATTTCTATCAACTCTCACCTTATTTTAAAAATTGCTTCCTACATTGAGGACTTTTTTTCTTTTAATAAAATTATGATTCTCCCTTAAGTGTTGTTTGAGGTACAAGTCTCAGAACAACTCAGACAGAGTTCAGCTCCTTGCTAATGAGTTGATATTGAGCTGACTATGAGCTGGCAATGTATCAACTGCTCATCATTAAATCATTCCCAAAATGAACATTAATGAACTTCACTTACTCCAGCAATGCAAGGATTTCCAATTCACTGCAAAGTAACTTGAATTCAGACTACACTGCTGACTTCATTGAATTGATGCATAACGAGCTGCCATAAAAACAATGAGGTTTTGTATGCACATATTGGACATTCTCATACATATTAATTTGATCACACAATGTATTGCAGCTACCGCAGTGAACTGCGTGGAAATGAACAGTCTTAATATCCTGCTTTAAACTGCCAGCTCCTTGTGGGAAGAAAATACTCGTCTTTAAAAATCAAATAAAAATGTGCTTTCAATGCTGAGATTTTGTATTCTGTTAACTTTTTCCACTAGAGCAGTGGAAAAAAAAAAAAAGAACGTAATTCAAATAAATCTAATTTTACCATTTCCTTTTTCTTTCTTAGAGATATATAAGTAGCTGGTTAAGATACCAAAGCTCCAGTACCCACATGTTTATGGAGGAGTCTGGCATCATGTCACACTTGCAGGATTAGGAACTTTATTTGGAAAGAAGCCTCTGTGTGAAGGCCTCACGTTTTGTCACTGAGAAGAGGTCTATGTAGATTAACACAGCTTGCAAAATGATTGTCCAGAAATGGATATCCAAGTCTTATATCCACATGCTGAAACATAGTTCAGAAAAGAATTACAAAATTGATTCAGTGTCTCAAATGCACATTTTACAGTGAAAGGTTCAGAGGACAGTGTACTCAAAGACAAGGTTAAGAAGATATTTGATCATAATTGCAACTATGGAGAAAAGAGGTGCCTCAGTCTAGTACATTAAAATACTGATATGCACAGCTGTGGCAAGAACCAGTGTGGTTTTTATTTCTTGCAAGTTGCTGCCCAGGATCAGTTTAGCATTGTAACCAGCTTTATTTCAGAAGGCCTTTAGCCATTCCTGCTCTAGTGGGCAGCAATCTCTGGGAAGGGAGTCAGTGAGCAGCTGGGGAACAGTTGCTCTGGTGATCTCGTCTAAGCCCAATGTTGAATGGATGTTAACATCTTTAGATAATGAGATACAAAACACCAGGGAGCTGAAATTAGAAATGTTCAAACATAACATGAAACGCGTGCTTTTGAAAGAGAAAACTATTTGAACAGCTTCCAGTGGAATACAGTAGATTTCTCATTATCTGACGTGTTTAGAACAAAACTGGACAACTACTAAAGCCTAAGCTCAAATAAAAGATAGGGACTTGATGCAGACATCAGTGAATTGAATTCCATTCCTTGCTTTATTTAGGTGGTCAGCATAGGCCTTTCTGTCCTCTAAATACAAGAACTTGGGAGGCCTTAGCAGAAGATTCAGTTGAAATTGATACTTAAGCTACAAATTCCCACCATTAATATAAGGGAGAGGCTTTGCTACAGAAGCATTTGGTGAGAAGCAGCACTGGGCTAAAATGTCTTCCGTTTGCTGGTGAAAAAGAAGTTGCCATAGTCCTTTCCAAAAAGCATTTCAGACTTCAGAAATGACTCCCTGCTTCTTCCCTCATATTTGGTTAATATCAACTTGAACAAGATTTTCTCTCCTTCATGTTGCAAGCACCTTTCTTTCCTCAGGTGTCCAATGGGAGAGGAAAAGAATAGGGCTAGGAAAATGGTGCAGCTGAGATTTGTGCCTGCAATGGAAGGATTTTTCTCCATATCTCCATTCAGAGAAAATTGCTGGGTTTGTTTTTGTTGCTGCCATTGTTTTGAACTTTTACAGCATTTCAAGACACCCCTAAGATTTATGGAAAGGCACTTTTCAAAGTTGGGTTTTTTTCAGTTTAAAAGAATATTTCCTTTATAAAAAGGCAAATAAAATAAATGTGGCATAACAGAATTTTAAAAGATACCCTATAATCTTTGAAGAAGCAAAAGAGTTAACCAGATGGGTTCTGGAATGAGCTTAATGTGCACACATGCCACGCACACACACACAGAATTTCCTTAATGACTGAGAATGACTAAGCACACTGTAACATTAAAATGTAGAATCTGGTACACCATTCAAATACCATCTCCATTAACTGCGTTTCCTAATTTTAGGATAGGTAACTATATTTAGCTTTACACGTAAATGCATAATTAATTATTAAAAGCAACAATGCTGCTATCCGGGAACCATATACCTAAAGAAGTTCTTAGATGTGCTTATACTGCCCACTCACTTAACTCAGCCATTTGTGGTAGCTAGCTATTCTCTCTGGGCTCCAAATATACTGTTTGTCATTCCTCTGTACTGGTTTTGTAATGATCCTTACAAAAGAATCCTAGAGAAATTGTGTGGTTAATATTACCAGCCAGCTTGCGTATATAAAAAAAAGAAATAGATACCTCTCCTCAAAAGCCTATGATCTAGTTTTTGATGAAAGGGTGGTAGATTCACAGAGCATCCTCTGAGATGCCCCTAACTGCTCAGTTTCCTAAACATGTTCTGTACCTCTGTTCTGAAAATTAGATCTTTCTAAAATGTTTTCATTTGAGCACCAAAATTTTAGCTTCCTTTCACAACCTTGGATTAAAACCATCACAAAAGAAGCCACCTTGCCAGCTCAAACCAGGAGAAATCTTCTTATATAGCCCCCCTCCTGACACTAAAAATACATCTAGTGGAAATCAGTACTCCATTTATAAAATGTTCCTCTACAACCACATTTTATTTTAATTTGCTTTTCGCAGTATCTCTTAGCACCAGGGGACTGCTAACAACATGATGCAATCCATGAAGCACTCAGGCACTGCAGCAGCCTATTCAGATCTCCATGCAGTCCCTGTCTCACAGCACTTTAGCACAGGGTAAAAAAAAGAAGTGGCAAACTCTTAGGGCACAGGAGGAATCCAAACATGCATAACAGGGTTCACTATGCCCTGCTACACTTGCCCAACTGCTAACAGATGCTGTTATGGCTGTCTAGATGCTGATCTTCGCATGGGCTGTAGATAAGGAGGTGGATACATGGCAGCACATTGATCCTCAGAGGCCAACATGTCCAGGCAGTGCCAATGTGATACAAGGCTGAAGCAGAAGACAAAGATCTAAATAGGGACATACAGTTGCACTTAGCAGAGTAAAGCAGCATTTGTGGCACTCAAGGGCACTAGCAGCAAAGGGAAGGAGGCCTGGAATACTATCACCTCCCTTCTTTCTTCCTACCACATTCAGTATGGGTAGAAAAATACCATAGATGTTCCATGGGTTTGTGACCACAGCGCTGTATTCTTGCATCAACAAAGGGAGGGTGTTGGCTGTATATCAGCAATTTCTTCCTAAACAGGATTTCTTTTTTTCATTAGTAGACCAACTGGTTTGTCTTCATTACAAAGAAGAAATATAGGCAAAAATCCTCTCATGAAGAATGTTTACAAAGTTCCTTCTAATTTTCAGAAGTCCTGGGAATTTTTTCTGAGTTAAGTTTTTACCTGTGCCAGCAACTTTAAAAATTAGGTCCTCTCTGCTTGTAGCCAGCTATAAACTTCTGAAGCTGATCTATTTATACTCCAGATTTAAATCAACAGAAGTTACAGTTGCTTAGGTTTTCTGTTGAAATCCTCAGACAATGAGCTTTTTCTTCAGACTTGTAGCAATCACAGTTCAGAGGTGCAAGCTCCCCTCCATGTCACAAGGTCAAGTCCTCTACAAAGACAGTCTTCCCCTAACAGCACACTTGGTTAGAAGAAACAAATGACACTTATGGTGATACTGCCACTGAAGGTCAGTAATCATGAAATAACCTAAAAACCGGAAGGTTTAGAGGTAAATCATTCACACAAGAGGCAACTTCTGTGAGAGAGAAATTCAGCTTTTTCCTCACTTTCCTGGGACATAGTCTTGGATCAATTTTTATATTTATAGACTAAAGTATTAAGCATATTTGACTTGTCAGCTTGCAATGGATCGTTTAAAAGAAATTTAACATTTACGGTACCTCAAATTTTGTCTTTACTGTGGTACTTCTTGTTCTTACTACAGAAGATACTATGAACACCACAGTAAAACTCAATACCAGAGGGCACTAAAGTGCTGCTTTTCTAATGGCAGTCTCTTAACGAAGAGCTCATAAAATTGTAGTTACCTTAGTACCAATAGTACTCAGAAGTGGGTGACAATAAGATATTCATGTTCCAGTGGTAAATCCATTAAAATCAGAGGGGTTAGAGCTAGAATTAATTTGCCATTTGGAGGAAAAGAAAAGTACAAGGGTCTTAGATGGGAGTTCAGGACAGGGATTTCTAATTAAGCAAGAAAACCGTAAGAACTGGTGGTCTTCCCAAAGGGCTCCCTGAAGATGCCATTTGGGATGCTGCTAAAGCTGTTCTCAGCAAATGGTTCATTAGCATTGCCTACAGAGCCAGAGGGAGGAGTAGGAGGGGATCTGGGGGGTTGCTAAGGAAAGTAGAAGTCGCAGCTCAACCAGCAAAAGTGAAACGGGAGAGGGGAAAAACCTTGAGAAGGAGATCTGAATTTCCTTTTTACTGGCAGCAAAAAGCCAAAAGCTGAGAAGATGTTTTTTCAGAAAGTTGTAAGATTTCAAGAAATAAAGTCCCAGAGAAATAACTGTAACACAGCTGAGAGTTTGTCAGTGTAAATCCTGCCTTACTTGGTTTGTCCTTACTTTTACTAACATGTAAACCCAACAAAACTGCTTACCACTGATTAATCTCTTCATTGCTGTCCTGGAGAGACCAGGAAATGAAGACAAATAGAACTGAACCCCCCACGTACTTCATAGGCTCTGGCCAAGCTGTCCAAAGAACTGCATTGAAAATATGTAGAAATAGCATTTCAACCAGTGCCAGAGGGAGTTCAGCTCCCATCCTGATGATTTATAAACATGTATTCCCGAACACCGATCTTCATCAAGCAATGATAGCATCCCAGCTGTCCTTCCATATTTATAAATTATTTCCAGTTTAGGAAAGGGCTTCCATCTTCATCTAACACTGCCCATAATAATTTTTGGAAGCACACTGGTCAAACTAGCGACTACTAATCATAATATCCTAGGATAATTCATCTTGGAAGGGTCCACAGAAGGTCTCTGGTCCAAAATTCTGCTCAAAGCAGGGACTGCTAGGAGATCAGACCATGGTGTTCAAGGCTTTCTCCAGCTGGGTCTTGAAGACCTTCAAGGGTGGAAACTGCACAGCCTCTCTGGACAACCTGCTCCATTGCTTGCCTTATACCATCTGAACCTCTCATTGTAATTACTGCCTATTTTCCCTCGTCCACCCTGCATGCAATGCTGTGAGGAACTTAGCTCCATCTTGTTGATAACATCCCTGTGGTTACTGGAAAAAGAAAAGTAGAAAGTATGTTTATATATACAAAGCATTGTATGTCAATGTTTAATGTTTGGCTAGATCCAAATCAAAGAGTAGGAAGTCTAAAATATCATAAAATTTTAGAAATCATAATCTGGATGTAAATTTCACAAATGCCTTGTGATGCAACATGTGTCATCAAGAACCAGGTACAAAATGCTCTCCCACCTGGCTTATTATGTGTAATTAAGAACCTGACATAAAACTATGACTTCCACAAGAAATGTTTTTGATTTCATGTCCAAGGCACCTCATTCACATGAGAGTAAACCAGGAGTAGTCCCATTTTAAACTTGCCAAGTCACATAATTTCAGACTAAACTGGCATACCAGTTGACAGCAAACTCAAAACAGAACAGTAGAACATCTTTTCAGGAAATAAAAAAAAGCCCCAACAACCTCCTGAAAAAACTGGCTTCTTCCTGAAGGTTTCATTTGTTTATTTTATCTGGAATACTCTAGCCATTCCTTATCCATGCTCCTCTAATCAGTCTATATGGTACCACTTTTCTGCTGGCAAAGCAGAGAGACAGCTGTGATGCCAATATGCCTGAAGCTTGCCTCAGGCATATCTCTGCCAGTTTAAAACCTTTACCACCTTCCTGAGTTAGACTAGATCAGCAGAGAAGTAGTGATCCAAAAATCACAATTTATGGACTTGTGCCCTTGTCAGAGAAGCCTGAAATCCCCAAGTCTTGCCTTCAAGAGGAATATATATATATACACATTATACGTATTAAATATATATATAAAGCCTTAAATGAAAATTGTTATATACTTTATTCAGGAATTTGACGTTTTCCACACAAAATGGTTTCCCCTTGTTATTCCTCTCAAAGTAGCTTTGCAGTAAATGTTTTAAACAATTTATCCTCTAAAATCCACTTTTCCTCACTTAGGGAGACATTTAGCATCACTAGTAGGTTTGCTCAGTAAAAGCATGCTAAATCAGACTGTGGGACAGCACTTAATAATCAGATCATATTTAATGTTTGCAGGATAGATCTGAGTCCAAGAACTATGAAGCTCCTTCAGCCATGTAATTTGTGCTGCAGCAGCAAAGAAGCAGGAGAAAACCAGATGGGTGCTGGTGGCAAACTAACATCTTGTCAAGTGAATCTTAGGCATGGCGAAATGGATCCAATGGCATAGGCACCTTGGTTGATGGGTTCTCTGTCAATGAAAATACAAGGCACCTCACTAAAAACCACAGTCATGATTGAGAGGTAGAGTCCGATGGTCTTTATGTCTGTGAGAAGAGGGAACAAGGTGACTTCTGAGATTGAAGGCCCAGGAAAAGAACAGTTGCAATCTTCTTGTTGAAAGGTCACAAATATCTCCTTTCTCACTCCTATTTGGTAGGTGGTGTCCCACATGGCAATTAAGAGCAAGTGATCACATTTATGCTCCCTGGGTCTGACCTAGAAGCCCAGGAGATGCCACAGAAGGATGCACTATACTGCATTCTCTGTATATAGAGAAACCCAAGGCACATCCCCTGCACTGCTAGATGGACGTCTCTCAAGCTCTGCGATGGTAACCCTGTGGCAGTCACAATGTGAATCCACCACCTTTTTGTACTGCTTGTTCCAGCAACTGCCTTTCCTTGGGTTTGGTTTGGAGGCTGGAGGCAGAAGGAGGGAGGCTTTCAATCCCTGTCCCAATGCTCTCTGTTTTTCAAGTTTTCCAGCAGTGAAGTTACAAGTTATGTTGCAGATGACTGTGCATGTAACGAAATGCAGTTGTCTCCAGCACTTGCTCAAAGAATAGACAAGGAAGGGGAACTAACTCAAAATTGCCAGATAGTAACTGATTTACAGGGTGCTGCGGAGGGCCCACCCATACCAAATATCTGCAGAAGAGGCATTTGGAGCCAGAGAAAATTTATGGCACGTTTATGCAAGGCTTAATCACTCTGATGGTCATTTTTGTAAAAGGAGCACATTTAAGCCTAATCAATATGGAAAACTCTAACAGAACAAAGAACACATCTCACTATCTCAAACCACTGGTAACATGGAGCTATTTAGTTGTTGGCAAGCAAGATCTAGAGGTTTATCATATACCCACGCCAATCGTCCCATCCACCCTTCTAAAAGTTTTCACGATGACACCAGAGACAAGAGGACAAAATGCATGCCCATCCTAAGCTATTTCAAGGCACTCTTCTTGCTTTAAGTAATTTCAACCAATGATTTAAATCAAAACTTTGTTTTGTCTCTAAGCATCTTAAGGGTCTACGGAAGATGTAGCAGGGTTCTCATTTCCACTACAATGTGATAAATACTACTACCACTATAGGCACCATTCTCAGCAGCCTCAAATGCACTGGCCTTGCCTGTCCGGACTGCCTTGGAACTTGCCATTCCAAACTTCTTCCTTACAGAAAACATCATCAAGGGGAAGAAAGCTTGTACGGGCCTGGATCAAGAGTCAGCGTCTGCGCAGTCAAGAGCACAAGTAGCTGCCACATTGTAGTTTGACTGGTTTGAGCAAAAGCTGAAGATTGTACCCTGAAACTTCAGTGCTGTTGGCACCTGAGCCACTTTGATGGAAGCCAGCTTAGCTAGGGTGCTCTTGCTGCAGTCACTCCTGCTACTCTGCCATTGTGCAAGCATACCCAAAGGCTGCTGCGGCCTTGCACATTCTATAATTCCTTAAAACTTATTTTGACAGGAAAATAGCTCCTGTCCAGAGGGTTCTGGTTGAGAAACACGTCTGCCTTCCAGACCAATAACTTGAGTGCCTTCCAGAGGCCTGCTATGCCTATGCAGGGCATTTTCTGTCTTCTCCTTCCTCCTCCTCTCTCCCAGGAAAGAGCAGGGTCTCCTCAGGGCACATTCAGGGGGTCCTTGCCAGGGTGGAAACAGAATTAAAAGAACTAGAGGAATTTTCCTACAAAAATCAGCACAGCATCATACTGTATCCTTTGTGTGAGACTTTTCCATGGGCGGCTATGGCCTTCTCACTCTGCAGGATGACGGTGAACACACCCTGTAAATATGAGATACCCAAAGAATAAAGTCTTTTTTAATTTAGAAGCAGCCTGTCCCCACTCTGTCAGCCTTTTCTGGTCCTTTTTGTATTGCTTCATGATCTTAAATATTTGCCTGCTTCCTCTTTTCATCATTGATAAAGTTGTTTTAGTTGCACTTATCATCATTTACAAGCAATTTAAGACACATTCAGTGATCCTGGCGGCAAGAATAAGAGAAAAGCTTGTAGCTTTGGCATATAAGAATAGATATATAGTGTCTGAAGGGAATAAAACACAGGTCCACCTACCAGCCTAGGAAATAAATTTCCTATAAGGAACAATTTATTCCCACTCTTAGTTGGACTATATTAAACTATACCAGCTCGGAATGCCCAGCAAGTGATAAAGTGATTAGTCCATCTTCTGCTTCACCTCCCCATTTAGTCCCTGTGGAACATAATTAATGTGCAGTTTACACTTCCCTCACAAAAATTAATAAACACCATAAAAAAAACCTTAACATCACTGTGCCCAGCACCACCTCACTTGGATACCTCCCAGGATTCAATATTTTGCTGCAAATCACCACCATTTATTTAGGCTCTTTCCATGCATAAGACAAGGCTTATACCCAAGTTGCTAAGAAATAATTGTTCAGGGTGGGAGGCATTATATCAAATTCTTTAATAATATTGAGAAATAGTTGTATTTCTGCCGTGCCATCATTACCACTGGCTGCAAATTCAGTATTTTTTAAAAAAATACATGTCAATTTGGTATGTCAGAGATTATTTTATGTATGCATAAAGGTGTTATTGCTCATCAACTCTGATCCCTTAACATTTGCTTCATTACTTTTTATTAATGAAAAATGGACTTAGGCGCAGTTCCCATGACAGCTTCCCAGGTTCTCACATTTGTACTTTCATCATTTTCAAAACCTACAAAATACCACATCTTCTTTTCAGTCTCCACCTCAGATTTCTACAGTCACAGCACTCATTTTCAGCTATTTGAAAAGAGTTTACATATTCATGGACTAATTTCAGGAACATCTCAGAAAAGCTATTAGGGCAATTTACCATGTACTACAGTTTCAAACACTAATGATACAGCATTGAACTCTTATAGCCAAAACTCTAAGAATGAATTCCAGGAAGTGTTATATATAATATTTCATCTATTTAGTTTCTATGTGATATCCAATTGGTATTAAAAAACTATTAGTTACAAAAAAATTAGTAATGATAAAAAGAAATTATGTGTTGAAGTATAGCTCTGAAAGGGTAAACCTTTAATCTTTCAAGTTCAGCCTTCCATTTTATTACGCTTTCATTTTGAAGTCTCAGACCTAGAATTACATTAAAACTTAGAAGTCAGGTACATGGGCAGTCTGTTTGGATTTCTTTGGGGTTCATTTCTTTTGACAAGTATGGTTTTGTGGCTGGATTTTTTTCTCTTCAGTCTGAGATAGGGGACACTTATGGAGTAAAGTGAGCTTTTCTTTCAGCACACAAAAATTGGGTGCTGGTATTATTTATGTTGTAACCTATCCACAATAACCTAGTCTTCCTGAGAAAATATGTCTTTAAATATATTCATAACTTCTGAAAAGAAAAAAAGAATAAGGATTTACTCATTTAGTACTCTATCAACTTTGCTATGTGCCCATTAGGACCTTTCTGGATCCCTTATATTTGTCAGCATTTAGCTGATCCATGCCCCTATTAATCGTTAATAGTTGCCATTCTTTCCTTCTAGCAAAAATCAGTCCTACTGGATACGACTGTTAAAGATCCTTTTTCTCCCAGCAAGTTTTCACCCCTGTTTGGCAATGTGCTTACACCGTATTTTCTGTCCTGACAAGCACTTACCAAATAATACTGTGAGGTCCTATTCTTACAGCTTTTCAGTCTCAAATGCACAAGGAAAACAATTCCTTTAAGTTCTACCTGGACTTTGACAATGAAACTGCCCTTTCTATTTCAAATATCATGAGAAATAAAACTACAATCTGTCACATAAATTAGGCCTTTGCCTATACCTGTCCATTGTCCCCCGTTTTCATTTGGCTTGTATCAATGCAATTGATTGGAAATTACTACCCCCTTGTTGTTAGAAGTAATCAATAGTCTGCTGAAGTCTCAGCTGCTGAGCCTCTAATGCTCATCACTGAAAGATCTGGCTCATTATCTCTTAGCTATATTGGATGTTTAGCTATGTAGTCTTTGCAGGGCTAACAAGAGTAAAAAGCAGTCAAGACTTATTTCTGTCATAAAGTCGAAGATCTGACTGAATGCACACAAGTAACAGTCATGCTGAGGAAGAAATACACCATCATTACCCAGCTGCTTTTCTGAGTAGACTCACACTGTAAAACACATCTATCCATCTATCAGCCTTCATGTTTAAGAGTTTAGTGAAACAGCTGAGCTTGGTTTTGCTTGTGTTTTTGTTAAGAAAGCAAATAGCAAATGTTTAACATTTAATATTTGTAAATGTAACTGAAAAAAATCACAAACCCCTAAAAACTACAACACTTATTCTGGTTTTCCTAAACACAACACCACATTATTTTCCATAAAACTCAACCTAAATATCAAGCAGCTTGAAATAAATCAGCTACAACTACTTTTCTGGCCATTTTAACAGCTATGCTTGCAGGTACAGATCGAAAAGAGATCACTGTTTAAACACAGCAGTATTTGATTTGTCAGGATCATAAAAATAATTTCATGACCCATTGTTAACAGTGAGAAGAAGGCAATAGTTTCCCTTCAGGAAGCTGATGGGCAGAGAGCATTTCCCTCTCATTGCTCTTCCCTGCTGCCTTTTCCAGACCTCCCTTCTGTAGAGGGAAAACCAGGGAGGGAAGTCTGTAGGAGACTGTTTTCTATGTGAACTGGTTGAAAGCTCCAACAGTTTAGCACAGCAAATATTTTTTCTTCCACTTTCCTGAGTGGCAGAAATCAATAGAGCTGACTAATAGCAAGCCTCTCCTTCTTCCAAATGTTCTAATGTAGGAATTTCAGGAATTAAAATAACCTTCAAAATGCCTCTTCTTTGCATTTCTTGTGTTTTATTTATCTTTACAAGAAATGAACACGGCTCATGTCACTGTTCTTGTTTTTGTAAGGGATTGGCAACCTCTCTTTTTCTGCCTGCAGGCCTTGGAATAAATGCAATCTGCAGTCACTGCAAAACCATTAGTAAACGTTTGTGTATTAGAAGAGCAACTCCCAAAAGAAATGCAGATATGCACATAACAAAATAAGAGGCTTGAAAGACCACAAGCTCCTGTGAAGCTATCTAAAGTAACTTCAGGTAAGCAAGTCTCAAAACATACAGGTTTAGACTTTTTCATCCTCCTCTCCTAAAAGTGGCAGACTAAATACAAAGTTCCATTTTTCTTAGAAAAGGGTGTTTTCTTTAAACAGGCAGGGAGCCCAGCTTTAGCCACTCACTCCGAGATTCCTGTCAGCACACAAAATGTAGGTAGTATACATCATCCTTTCTGCTAAAATGAAAAGAAAAACTTCCCTGATTGGTGGCTGAAGTTAATGGGGATTGATGAATTACTTTCCATCCTGGTGGACATGAATTCTCCAAAGTTTTAGATTTCAATTGAACAAGAAATTACTTCTGCAACTCAGTCAGCAGGATCGAAAGTAACTGTGGGGTTTTAATCTTATCAGAGTGTGACAAAAATCAGAAAATTCATAGCTTTGTGACTGCAATATGTGAATGCACAAGTCACAAGCACCCTGTTTAGAGACCCCTAATTTATGAATGCCACTTTCGCATTCATAACTCACACTCATTTAAAATTTCGGAATCCTTGGGATGCTGGGAGGCAGCTCCACAAGTAAAACTAGCAGCATCATCTAGAGGGCCTGGAGGAAGGGACAATGCGGAAAGGGTTACTTCTTCAGCCAGACAAGGTTTTTTCATACTTGCCTGGGCCACCTTGCTCTCAAATGCACTCAGAGC
This sequence comes from Psittacus erithacus, assembly GCA_009867235.2. Lineage (NCBI taxonomy): Eukaryota > Metazoa > Chordata > Aves > Psittaciformes > Psittacidae > Psittacus > Psittacus erithacus. The sequence goes on from WYDI02003302.1 coordinate 25,590, forward strand.
TCTCAGACACAACAGTTAGTTAAAATGCCATGCTAAGCACAAACCCACTGGCTAGAGCTGGAGCTTTTTTCCTTTTTATGTCTCTCTATTTGGAAACTTCAGCAATAATCACTTACAAATAGTTTTTTAGAGGAATTCATTGCTCATGTGTTTGCTTTACCACAGGAGGTGGGGTGGAGGACCAATGGGGCTGTGTTTGCTGCAGCAGGCCTGCATTCTCACACAAGCCCAGGGTTAGCAAGTTGATACAAATGAAGTCTTATTAGAAAGGACATTTTCCAAGTGGCACCTGAGATAGCTATGAGAGAAACTGCCCTCTCCACTGGAGGCATTTGCGTTTCAAACAGTTAGAGTGAGTGGCGTGGAGGTTGTGCGTCCTGTCACAGCCAATCTCCCCCAGATATAAATAGCAGCTTCAGTAAGACATGCCCTCAGTCAGCCAAGAGATTGCAGCCATCTGTCCTGGCTGGGGCCAGCCCTGGGATGCTCCAGGCTTTTCTCACCTCCAGGCTACATGTGGCAGCGCTGGTGGGTGATGTAATATGCAGCAAATCCTGACAAATACAGTGAACTGCCTGCCATAGACCAGTACGCTGCCCTTGTCTCTCCCCCCATCCTCCCTTCTGCCACATTCTCTGCTGCAAGGTCTTGGTGCTCCCCACACATCCCACTTTGCTCCATGGACCAAAGCCTTTGCCATGCAGAAGCCTTGACTAGCACAGCCCAGCAGCGTAGCCTGGCCGGGTTTCTCCTGGAGTGAGGCTCGTGCCGGGAATGATATAATTTAGGAACGTGGCACAGTCTTCAGATGCGTATCCAGAGTTTAAGGAGCAGATGAATATTTTATTCTGCGCAATCTAGCTGGGTCTCGCGGTCCTTATTCAGGCAAAACTACAGCTGGTTTTAATGGGAGTTCTGACAGAGGAGAGAAAAAGCCAACAACAGAACAACTTAACCCCTGCAAAATTTAGCTGAAATTTGCATGAGATTTGTTCAGGCTACAAGAAAAATTTCAACACACATTTACTTTTCTGGTTCCAATCACGACCTGAATCCTCAAACGTCGAAATAAGTGTCAATGAAAAAAATATGAGAAAATCTTAAGAGATAAAGAAAACAGAGCAAGAACTTAATCACTGGACAAACAGGACAAAACCTTATTTTATTCCTGGATTTGTAAGGAGCAACAAAAGCATCCTTTCATCCTTCACCAAGAAATGTATATTTTAAATGTGTATGTTGTTGCATACGTGCAATGCCACATATGCAAAAAGTTCTTTCTTTTGACTGTGTAAAGACCCTGTCTAGTCTGAAATGCATTAAACCAGCAACGGCTGCCAGTGATGTACATCTACCTATGCACGACAGAGTGCTGCTGCAGTGCACATGTACTCTGTTATTTGTGGAGGCACTGTGTGAGGAAGCCAGTCATTTTCTCTCTGACAATAACAAGCTCGATAGCCATCTAATCGTGTATGGTAGGAGTGTAACTGCCTACTTCCCACTATAGCCACAAGATACCATTTTATTTCTGGCTCATCTAGCTGTTCAGTCTGTTGTGTCCCTGAGGATAATTAGTCCTCAACTCAGTGAAACTATTTATCTTACACCGGGGATATTCTATCAAATACCTCTTCACACAAAAACTCATTTAAAAGGATAAAAAACACCCCCTGAGGAATTGAATACATTTTCAGTCTTCTAGTCAGTTCCAGCAGGTGACATATCTGAAATCACAGAGCCTCCCTTTGGTAACTAGGTGGGAGACAATTAGCATCATTTTGAACTGGGGAAGCTGCATCACGACAGCCTCTGAGGAGCAAGTCCTGTTTGCTGTAAACAAATCTGATTTACTCAGTTTTGCCTCCCTACAAATATTATACAACAGCCATAGAGAAAGTTGTTTTACAGGGCAAGCTCCCATTGTCACTGAAAACAAGCATTTTTTTCTCCCCAGGAGAGGAAAAATAAACATGAAGCTTTGCAGCTACCACAGGTAGTGGCTGCAAACTAAACTCTCTTAACAGAAATTCCCCCCAAGGCTCCTTTAAATATTCCATGACTAACTAGGCACAAATGCATCTCCCAAAGGATCAAAGTACATTTTACTTTCATTTGACAAAAGGCACTGAGTGCTTGCTATTTGTTTGCTCTTAGTCCTTTTATGCCACTGAAAGAAATATTCTTTGCATTTTTCTTCTGATGCAGTAACTGTCCATGCCACTACGGCTTTATCTCGGCCAGACATGCCCATAGTGGTCTTTATGGGAGGACAAGCATCTTGTTCACACCCCGTTAAAAGAGGGAGCTCAGCTTTCACAACAGTTTGGCAAGTCTCTGCAACTAGGGGTTTGCTGGGCCAGGAAAAAGAAAGAAACCCAAATTAATAGGACTAGGAATTTAAAGCAGATGAACCCATTTAGAGGTAAGTCCTGGTTATGTACTATAGTTTAACTAGTAATGCAGGCATGCCCTGATCCTCATATTTGGAGAAATAAAGTACCTTTAACACATTTTAAAATTAAAGGAGTCAAAGGACTAGAGCACCTGCATCTGTCTGGGTCTTCTCCTGTGTGCAGACATAGCCCTCGTGCACTGAAGTCTTCTGGATGAGAAATTCAAACACAGCCCTTCATGAATCTTGGTGGGAAACTATCTCCTCTGCAGTGCACACAAAAGGCATTTGCTTCTTATGAGAAACACGAGGTAAATCTGAAAGCCTTGCATTGTGTCACAGTTCCGCCCTTACTGAGGAGAAATTCTCCAATTAAGGACTGAATAATGGTGTGGAGCTAAGACATGTTCTTACCAATCCATCAGGCTAACTGGCTTAGATATGCTGTCTGGATAATAAATGCTATTCAGTCCCCATTACCATGCCCTTTATGAAAACCTGAGTGGAGAGGGCAAAAATAAAACTTACAATGCATAAAACTGTCACCAGACATAGACTTCATGGTGTAGGTAGTGCAACATGCTGGCTCCATGGGAGTTTGCCCTTGCTTTCCTGGGGGAACTAAATTTCCAAATTTAAGCAGCAAGTCAAGTGCAGGACCTCATATCCCAGCCTGCTAAGATGTTAAGCAGAGGGCTGTGACCAGCTAGAAAATAAAGTGATTTTAGTATTCATGTTGACCTAACATGGGTAGATCTGGATATATATTGCCTAGGTTGAGAGCCCTTTAGGTTGTCTATACTAAATACCCATTAATCTCCATTAATTCCAAAATATTATTTTTTTAGCAGAGCTGGTCAATAAAGTTCTCCAATCTCAGGCACTAATACCTACTTCTCCCTGTCTCCTGTTTGGGAAGTCATGGCTTAAGAAGGTCATTGAACAAACACAGAAAACAACAAAACACAACATGAAAATTTGGAAAGGGCTGTTTGTATTGTTTTGCCCTTACAAAGCATTTATTCACTTTAGGCAGGGTGAAAGCTTGTCTCCCTCTATGCATGTACAGCAAGGAGTACATGCTTCTTTTGAAATGGACCATCACCCTATCTGAAGTCCTGGTTTGGTTTTGCTTCCATCTTCAACAAGTCAAAACTCCCACAGGCATCAGCCTACATTAAGGGCTGGATAAGGAGATGGGGCCAGGATGCACTCTTAGCAACGTGTTACTACTGATCTGTTTTCCAGAAGGCCCCACAAACAGCAGAACTGGTGTGGCTGAGAGGAAGGAAAAACTGCAGATGGAGCTGTGGGAAGGGAAAGAAAAGACTGGAGAGACTGCAGCACAAAACCCAGCTCCTGGGTCCATGAGCATCTTGGAACGAAGTGTCACTGTCCCTCAATTTCACCATATTTCCTTGTTGTAAAAGGCCTTTCCCAGCTAAAACCACATTGACAGGGCTTCATTAACTGAGGTCTGTGAAGCACTTTAATGAAGACAAATGTTAAGTTGCCAAGTGTTATATTTCCTTGCATGTTAAGCTATAAACAACAAAGACGGGGAGCTAGGAAGATCTGGCAGAAGCATGCTGAACTTATCATGCTGTGGTAGACCAAAGTGAAGTAGACACACTCCATAGCAGCAAGAACAAGATAGCATTAATTGTCATATTTATCCAGACTTCGCCATGAACTTAATCATTGTGAGGGAGCAACAGACCCATAAGTAAACACAGAAGTCTTGAACAATTATATTATATTAAACCCCTTAACAATATTGAATCCTCTGATGCTAAAGTTTTTCTACAGGTTATTTAACTATCTTTAGTCTCCTGGGGATCTAAGATCAGGAAAAAAGTGGATAAAGTATCTGTGTTTTGCATCCTTTTGCAGCATGCACGTGAATATAAGGACAAATATTGTCAGATGCACTTGACATCTGTAAAAGCAACAGATTTTAGTTTATTTTATTCTTCAGTAATTCCTAGATAAGGAAAAGGAGTCAGCTGTCCTTGGGTCACAGGCAAGGAAGAAATGATGCTCCCAGAAATGCCCCCAAGACGAATTTTACTAAATGCCACCTTCATAACTTACGTCAACAAACATGATCAAGCAAATGAAGAGGACTTCTTAAAACAAAACATGTGGGCACAGGACAGATGGGCTAGATGAGGTATGGGATCGGGTTTTGCAGAAATGAGGTTTGTGTTTGGAAGCTGTTAGAGGTATGAGGATGCGGTTTCAGACAGGGATTTGAGAATAAGTGGAGACTAGCAAATGTTATTTATTTTGTTTTAAAATGCTCCAGAATGCTCATCTGAAGCCCTGCATCATCTAAGGCCACCCCCTTCTGGGAGACAGGTCATACGTAGTTACATAAAAAAATTAGGTACTTTACTAAATACCTGAGGACTTGCTTTTAAACATGTACATTATAGTCGTCCCACTGCTAAAATCTTTACATTGACCTATCTCAACTCATGTACACACATCTTTTAAAAAGTATACCACACTCTCCAGATCACAGCAACCTTAAAATTTGTTACCACAATTCCTCCAGGCTCACAGATCATTACTGGCAATGAAGACTTTACAAAGATGAACAAGGTGAAAGCTCTGCTGATTGAACACAGGGATAAGAGCTTGTAACGTATTTCATATTAGTTTTAAAAAAGAAACAAATGAACGACCGTATCCATGAGCATGTGCCTAAAGCAAAGTATATTCAGGGAAAAGCTGTTGAATAAGACAATTATGCTTTTCACATTTTTTTTAACTTAATTAAAGCTTAAATTTCCCCTTCAGTTTTCATGAGAATATATTTTTAATTATTGTACATGACCTTTTTTATATTTTAGCCTGAGCATGAAATATCTGGATCAATGAAAAGTAATTTAAAGCAACTTGAATGAATACATGCCTATCTGACAGAGAAAGAATGTGAAACTTGCTCTCAAATTTCAGTAGCTTTTGAGCCTACCTTTTCACGTGGATGTTCCAGAGCATTTAGGAGACCTCAGAGAAGGACCTGTACTTCCATGAGAAGCAGAGCTCTGCCTTCTAACTGGTAATACAGGGAGTCACAAGCATGCATTTTCTGGAAGTTTTTTTTTTTTTACTTCTGTAGTCCCCTTTCCCTTTGCTTATCATAGAATTATAGAATGATTTGGGTTAGAAAGGACCTTAGGATCACCGAGTTCCAACCCGCCTTCCGTGGACAGGGACACCACACACTCAGTCATGTCACCCAAGGCTCTGCTTTTCATAGTTCTGGGGAGCTAAAGTCCAGTGCATGTGAGAATTCAAGGATCTGTGCACCACAGGACCTTCTCCACTGCAGGACTTTCCACCAGCCTTTGTGGGAGTTTTTCTTTCTTCTTGTCCTAATCTGTACTCATTGCAATAAAAAAGGTCATACGTAAATAAACTAATAAATAAACCTATTCATCCACCTAGGAAAGAGTGGTGTGCACTCTTGAGAGTTGCTGCTTGGATAAACAAGGCTACATTTAGCAAAAGAAAAAGAAAAAACATTTGGCAATGTCCTGATATCTTGGTTCAAGAAAACACATAAAGGTAGAGTAGTTTGTCAGGAGTGCACCTCACCCTCCAGCCACAGAACAGCCTTTTGCCTCCTTTCATTCTGCACTGTAGTGTACTTGCCTGGTTAGGATTACATGACCTCAGGTAATGAAAGTTTAATATAAAAGTGAAAAGCATGTCTCGGATTAGTATTGCGAAAATGTATTCTTTTACTGGAGAGCAGCACATTTTTATTGCAAATAATAGTAAATCAGAGTTGGGTGAACATTTCCCACCAAGAGTGGAAAATGAAAAACTGCTGAATGACAACTGCAAAATCAGCATATAAGTATCCAGGGTAAGATGCAGTCAAAAAAATATTCTGATTATGAGTCCTTAGAAAATGTATTTAGCATCATTATCAAGAATAACCTAGTTTTCGTAGCATGGTGGAGCAGAGGGTGGGGAAAGACATGATCACGCCAAGCCAGGCAGCCTTCATCTGTTAGTCATCACAGAATTGTTCAGAATTGGTTCATTAGACAAATTAACTCTTCATAATCAATATTGTACAGTGAATTTGTGCCTTCCTTGCAGATTTAAAATTTTGCTAGGATTTCATTTAAAAAAGAAGAGAGTGCTTCCCTCTGCCATGCTCAACTCATTAGTCTTATCCAGAAATATAATTGTGACTTTGTAATCTATAAATGATAAAGCCTGACCCATGAGACCTATATGGAAGTATAGAGGTTACTTAGAAACACAAAGGAAAAAGAAAAAAACACTTTCACAGATCTTGGTAGAAGAATCTCATTAAATAGAGGGAGAAGAATAAGTAATCCAGGATCAGAAGCTATTTAATTAGATACAAACATGTCTGTAATTTTCTGTTATGAAGCATTGTTGAAGGCAGAAGACTTACTGGTTTTTCAAGTGGCAGATATATATACATATGCACATTTATATATGTGTTTGCATCAGCCAATATTGTTGTCCAGTTCTGGACTCCCCAGTAGAAAAGAAACATGGAGCTCCTGGAGCAAGTCCATCAAAGGGCTACTAGAATGATTAATGGTCTGAAGTATCACTCTTATGAGGAAATGCTGAGGGAGATGAGCCTGTTCAGCCTAGAGAAGGCTCAGGGGGGATCTGATCAATGTATATAAGTATCTGAAGGGACAGTGTCAAGAGGATGAAGCCAGACTCTTCTTGGTGGTGCCAGGTGACAGGACAAGAGGCAACAGGCATAAACTAAACTACAGAAAGTTTCACCTGAACAGAGGAAAGATTTCTTTACTGTGAGGGTGACTGAACATTGGAATAGGTTGTCCAGAGAGACTGTGGAGTCTCCTTTTCTGGAAATATTCAAGAGCCATCTGGACACAGTCCTGAGTAATGTGCTTTGGGTGACCTACTTGAGCAGGGAGGCTTGACCGGGTGTCCTCTGATGCCTCTGATTCCAGCCTCAACCATTCTGTGACCCTGTGATTATTAAGGCAGTCTTTAATACGCTCCATGACCATCCATCTCTGTCGCCCCTCACACTTCCTCCTGGTCCTGCCTTTCCTGTGGCCCCTGACTCAGTGTTGCTTGCACAGCTGGTTTTGTGAGGCCATGTGCCAATCTAATGAAAATAATTCTCATTGTATGCTAGATTAACAGCAGTACACAAACAAACTGATTTTTAGCCTGAGTAGTCCCTGGGTTGCACTGGCTTGCACCTGCACAAAGGCGGGGGAGAGAGATGCTTAACATAATACTCCCATTAAAATAAATGCTTGTGACACTATGTTGTTATGCACACAAGAATTAGTCTTCTAAGAGTCTAATAACACACAGTTGCACGCAAGGTGTGAGCAACTTTTGCAACATGGCAGCTAGCCATATGAGGCTCACTGATACCTTTACACCATTATCACTGAAAAGGTTAAAAATAACATCCCTAGGATGCTATGAGAAATTCTCAAACCACTCATAGTACACAAATGCCTTGGCTATCTATAACAAGATCATGGACTCATATGGGTTTGTCATATAAAACCCATCTCAGAGAGAAACTGAACACAATCAAAAAGTTTCTTAAAATATCCTTAATCTGCAAATAGCCTACCTGCAGGGAAAGGCTTCTACTGCACTTTTCACCAAGGACAGAAGGGATCCTCTTGACTGATTTCCTCTTGACTCTGAAAGAAAGGTCAGTGTCTAGTAATACAACCCTTCTGTTTGCTGCACCTATGAAAAAGACGCAATCCAGCTGAATTAAATTTTTTTAACAATTAACACATGGTCCATGAACATGGAAATGAGGTAAATGAGCTATTCTGAGGCAGGGGTATTAATAGGGTGAAATATTTAGAATGATACATCAATATTCCCAATAAGACTCAAATTGAGAATCCAATTTGATGGGTTTAGAAAAGCCAGGATTATTTATTTTTAGTGAATAAATCTTAGTATTGGTATTCAGGTGATTCATCCTGATCCTAGCTCTGTCACTGATTCAGAATGGGAGTTTGGGCAAGCCACTTTATTCTTTTCATTTTGCATCAGAAATGACAAACACAATTCCTTTCAGCAGAACCCTTAATGATGTTCCCGAGCAAACACACCAATATTTTTACCTCTCTCGTTTTTATGATATAGACTGTGATACAATGGATAATCAAAGGGATTTGCCAGAGTTGCCTCTATGGATCAGAGGTAGCTTGGTGGGAAGAGGACAAATGATTTCAGAGGAAGTCTATTCTAAGTGGCCTCACAAGGGTATTTGTCACACCAATGACTCAGGGATGGTAACTCTTATTAAAGCTATTGGCAACCAAACAAAATGTGAGTAAGGCCAATTTCTAAGCACGTTAGCACATAGCATTGCTAATGACTTTTATTAAAAGCTACTACTTAGCTGGAAGCAAGGCACTGGAAGTGTCATCAGAAAGTTTTCTAGTGTTGTGTTGGCAACACAACAGCAATGTTATGTTACATACAAATCATTTGATGTAGTTTTTACTACCTTTTCTAATGGCTGAGATACCTCTCCAGATATCAAGCTAATAAAAGTTACATGGTGTAATTTCACAATTGCCAGGTCTGCAGAATACAAATGTCAATGAGGTCGTTTTAGTTCAAAGTAATACAGTTGCTGTCTCCGACAGATTAGTCTCAACCTCTGCAGAAAATCATGAAACTTGTAACCTATATACTCCAGGCAGTCTTATCTAAAACCAGATAACTACTCCTCATCAGTTCTCCCTCTCTTTTGGCCTGTTACCTATGCAGCAGGTCTATGCTCTCCCTGACAATAAACAAAACAGCTAAACAAAAAAAGAACTCATGAAGAGCAGCACTCCTGACATTGATGGGTCTCATTAATGCTCCTTTCATGAAGGACAGCTTTATCTGCTTAACTGAATAAAGTTTACCAGGTTCTTTCATAAAGCCATTTCAATCATTCGAGATCAGATCTTCCTCACCTCTTTTCTGCCTTCTTTAGAGCTGGAGTGGGAGGAGGCCAAGGAGAGAGGACTTGGAAGAAATAACACGAAGGAAAAGGCAAAGTAGCACCAGTACACAAATTTTCCAGGATTTCTTTTAATCCTTAACATAAGGTTGTAGGCTCTGTGCTTGTATAGGAATGAGATAGTGTCAGTTTGATGGTGTCCTGGCAATGGACAGTAGTAACAGGTCCACACTAAATTCTTTCAGACTTGTCAGAAACACCAAATATTCTACTAGGAAGCTCTGCTGATAAGTGGGAGCTGTGGCAGCATGGAGAGTACTACCACAGTGACTCATTGAAGGCCCAAAGAGATCTGGATTGTACAGTAGCAAGGAGTAGTGAGTACGGCATATGCTCCACAGTGCAAGACCAGCATGGAGCAGTTCACGAAACAGTGGTCAGACAGAGGTAAAAACCACTGGCTGCCAGAAACAGCTTATCTAATTTAAAGGAGGTATGGGTATATCTTTTTAACGCCTTTAACCAGTGCAGGAAAGAAGGAGGTATAGTTTCAAGATATTGCTGACACCATCGTTAAGATAATATAAATGCTGTTTCAATGCATTTTTGAAGCCACTGTGCATGAAGTGAAAAATTGTCAAGCATACTGAAGTTATTGTGAAGACTGAAATGTATTGGTGGCCATCAATGAACTCCAGCCCTTATGGTATATTTGGACACATGTCAGGATGTATGAGAATCATTATTGTAGTGCATTCCAGACAGATTAGCCCAGAAAAAATGCCTGAGCACATTGGAGGATTATCCCTAAGAGGGATACAGAGATGCTCTCAACTAATAGATGAGTCCTCATGAAGAGGTGGAACAAGCTTGGATGAAATGGGAGCTGCAATCTCATGGCTGAATGCATGACCAGAGAGACAGTAGTTCCAAGTACAGGTAGTTGTCAGAAAAGCAAGCCACTGGCCATTGCTTGGAAGCACGGCCTCTAGGATGAAAGCAAGAAATTTTATCCTGTGGCACTGCCCATGGGCAAGAGAGATAAGCTACAGGAGAGGTCAGGGCCTCAAGTATTTTGGAAGTGCTTTCAGTAATGCAGTGATTGTGGTCAGACAGGTCTCTGCTACACCTGTGTACTGCACTGTGGTGCTCCCAAGGGGTTAAGCTGAAGCCCAAAGGTCTCTCAGTCAACGTGTGAGGCGGGGGATCCTGATCCACACAAAGGTGTAATTCCATAGGGGTAAGTGCAAAATCCTGCCCTTATGTAGGAGTAGGCAGTGGGGTTAGCAGGGCAGCAGCTTTGCAGGAAGGAGTAGGCACAGAGGTAAAACAACTCTTGGGTATAGCTCAGGACACAACATGGTGCTGCTTGGGTGAAAGTAGAATGTCATTGTGGGATGAGCAGAAAGTCTGTATTAGTAGAAGTGAGAAATGATCCATCTCCTCTCCACACCACCACCCCAGGCATGATGTCCTCTCCAAAGAAACACTGGGTCCATTTTCATGCCTCAATAAAGACACGTGCAAAGCCAATGGAGTTGAAAGTTTGCGAGGGTCAACAGTCAGAGGTCTAGAGTTGATAGTCATTGAGGAGAGAGGAGGAAGGTGGTTGCTTAGTGTAGGGAAGAGAGGACCAAGGAAAGACATGATAACGCTTTTCTAAAAGGCTGCTGCAAAGAGAAGGCAAATAAATGTTCTTCAGCTCTAGGGGGAGTAGGATAAGAAATACTGAGCTTAGGCTGCAGCAAGAGCAACTTAATCTAGATATTAGGAAAACTTTCTAGTGATAAAGACAGTTAAGCACTGGAATAGGTTATCTAGAAAGGCTGCAGGCTCCCTGCCACGGGAGGAAATTTAAGGCAAGCTTGGACAAACAAACAACACAGGAATCTGTCTCAGAAAGGAGGATGAGCCAGATTATATTAACAGGCCCCTTCCAGACCTACTTTTCTCCGGTTCTCTGTCCTAGCCATAAAATCCAGCTGTGACTCTCTGGAGCAGCCTGTGTTAAGTACAGCATGGTTTAAATGTTTCTTGAATGAGTTTCCTGAAAACAAAACAACTACAACAATAAAAAAATCCTAGTCCTGCAAGCTCTTATGACTTTGTGTTCAGTCTCACTGTACTTGACCCATTTTTTAAAACTGTGGCTCCTGGACTCAAGCAGATTCATGGAAGCTTAGCTTAAATAAGCAAAAAGCTGTCTAAATTTATGGTGCAGGAAAAAATGAAATAAAACAGATTAAAAGCATGACAGAGAAGTACTTCCAGCAGTTTTAAATCCACAAGAGACGTAAAATGCTTTTTTTAGTTTAAAAATCAAACAGAGGTTGATTAAAAAAAAAAAAATCTTATGATTGGGACTGACTCCATTTTTTAGTGTTCATTAATGTTTTAGTCTAGGCCTGAAGTCAGCAAAACAAGAAATTGTGTTGCTGAAGAAAAGGCTCAGAAACCAAAAGTCCTTCCCCCTAAGTGGAATAGAGATACCTCCTTTCTCTCACAATGAAACCAGCAGGTGACAAAAGATCAACCAACCAAGCAAACAACAAAACAAACAAAACCCAAAAGCCATGAATATTTTGTTCTCACAGGAAATACTATTAAGAAAGTGGAACATCTTGCCACAGGATGCTGTGGATCCTATGTGTGTGCCTGGTGATGCTATGAGTGTGCCTACATGTGTGAGCCTTCGGTGTGGGAACCCTAAAAGCCACGAATTGTTGGTGACTGGGGGAATACTTGGGAGCAACTACCACCCTGCATTTCCTCTTCTTTCAAGGCACATTCCTCCTCCACACCAGGGAGTTCTTATGGGTCACTGTTGAAGACAAGACTACCAGGCCAGGGTTTTAATCCCACCACAGAAAGATGATCTCATGTTCTTTTACTCTTTCATTGTGCTCCTGATGAGCTGAGGCATACTGGCAGGGCTGCATGAGGAAATTTTACATCCAGTCTCTGAACTGCAGACTTCTTTTGCCAAGGCTGTCAATCACATTCTGCCAATAAATTCCCTAAATAAAAACTTTTAAAATAAATAAAACCCACAAATAAAGCTGATAGTGAAGAATTAGTTGAGTGCATGAATATAAAATTTAGCATAAGAATCAGTGCAGTGTGAGTTTTCATCTGACCCGTCATCATTCTGCAATCTTTGTCATTATCATAAATCAAAAAGCATTGTTTGGTTTAAATCTCTGGCTGCTTAAAGATGAATCACCTTTGATTTCCAGAGTTTTGCTTACGGCAACAAGAGGAAAAAAAACCCTTTCAAAACTGTACAACAGTAAAAATTTCTGGTCTCAATTTGCATAAAAAACCTCAAAACTCAGAGAGCTCTAAAACTTAATCTACCAAGCAACATAAAATGAAACAGAACTGCGATTTAGGGGGGAAAAATATTTCTCCATCTGCAGAGCTATTAATCTACAGCTTGGTCCAGAGAGTTCATATACAGCAGTCTGTGAAGAGGGACCCCAAGCTCTAATGGCTTGAAAAAGATAGGCCCTCAAATGTTTAATCTAACTACAGGTGCATATCTAAGCTTCTCTGTAACATCTGTCCCTGTGGATAAGAAACCACTAAGCATCCTGCACTGGATTGTGCATACACCAGCTAAGTAGCTTAAACATATCCTGTATACTGATGACTAACGTGCGAATCACCCAAGCCACCCCAATAGGTTTGCCCAGTGAGCTCTTCTGTTTGAGAAGCAGAGTCCTCCTGTCCATCCCACCACCTTGACATTACTCCCCATGCCCAGAAGTGCAATGAGATTCTTCCCACTTTTTCTAAAGTCAGGAAAAATAGGGTGATTTAAAAAGTCAGTTGAATAAACTGATGAGCCCAATGGGATGGAACAGCAAAGCAGATCACAACTTGGCGTAAATCATTCCCAGGAGGGAGACACAGAAAAAACATGCTGCATGCAATTGTATTTAGGTTTGTTCTGTGAAGAAAATTCTCATAAGAAAAGAAACAACCAAAACAAAACAGGCTTCACTCTTTATGTCTCCCATTAGCTAGAACCCTCATGGCAATTCCCATCAATTTAACTTTTGGATGTCTGGATACTGGCCAGACAGCACTCAGCTTCCATATGCTCACCAAAGAGAACAACAACAACTATGCAATGCTGTTGTCAGGAAGGCAGGTAAATCACTGTGTATTTCTTCACAAGGCAAGTTTTCTGAACCTTGTCACTCAACTTTAGGAAACTGAAATTAGCAGAGGCTGGTAATGAGCCCGGCATGTCCCACAAACAACCCTCAGTCTCAGAACCTGCCTGACAGAGCTGGCTGTGTTTGGCCATTCAGCCTTATTTTTTGACCCTCCTTTATGCCCATGTGGAGAAGTGGAAGTGGTTTCCTGCACAGAATCTAGAATTTTGTTGTCCTTGGGAGGCAGTATAATCTGAAAGAAGGAGAAACAGGAGAAGGCTGGAGTTGGATGCACATGTGTTTGGATCTCAGTTCTGTTGCTAACTGTCTTTGGAGAAGTCAGCTCATCTCAGCCTCACTTTCTTTCCCCGTAAAACGGAGACCTTATACACAATGGTGTTGAAAGTGAGCAATCTGTTAAACATATGAAGCAGTAAAAGGGCAATTTATCTTAATTTTAGCTGTCTGTAAGTTAGTATTTGGTCTACCTGGGTTGCCTCTATAGCCCAGGGACAGAGAGAGGTTGCATAAATCACTAACTTTTTCTTCACTGATTGTAGAAGAAGGCCAGACAAGGGGCCACATTTAGGCAAAATTAATCCCATCTTCAGCGTCCAGGATCATAGTAAAGGCCAGGAATCTTCTGTTGTTGACATATCCAGATTCCACTATTAGAGAGCTGAAGAACAAATTCAAGGTGAGTAGGCTTCTGAAATTTTCTCTCCAGAAACTGTGTAAGTTCAGAAGCTCTCTTTTCTTTTACTTAACCCTTGATTATTTGAGACATTAGGAAAGCGTCACTCTCTGGCTTTGATCTATCACTGCTACTAGGTTGCCAGCTTGCTCCCTTCTGGCAGTACGTCAGCCCCTATGTAGTACACAGGTGGGATTTTTTGTCTGTGAGCATCCCTCATCTCAAGTTCAAATGAGATTATTATGATAACATGCCCATATACCTTAATGAATATTCCTGACACTGTATAGGTAACCAGTACAGACCCCACTGCTCACAATCTTTAACCAGAAGTTAGATGTGTCTTTTGGAAGAGGAATGTGGGAGAGGAGTGCAGTGGAATTTATAAGCCCACAGTCTCTCCTTAGACCTCCAAATTCTACACCGGTACAGCAACATTGCAGAACACCCTCAAATCTGATATATAAGCCAAACAGACATTAAAAAAGAAGGGCTTGGTGTCACTACTGCCTGACATTGAATTCACTTGCAAGTCACAAGGAACTTGTACTGAGTTTTGAAGTCTGACCAGTGCAGTCACAGGACTGTATTCTTACTGGTGTCTTTCCCTTAAAGCTAAAAGTTCTCTTCGTCATATGGAATAATAGTTTGTACTTCAAAAACCAACCACTGGTGAAACTGTGGTGCCTTTTGGCCTCCAAGTCCCTTGGCTAAGCTTAATTTTTCTCATGTATTATATCATTTCCATTAACTGTAATAAACAAGCATTTTCATAGCAATTTCCATAATCAAAGATTCTCCACTCAAGAGCTCCTCTGGAACTATCAGCTGACTTTGCAAGGAGGAAACCAAGGCAAAAGAATTATGCAAAATGCCCAAAGCCACAAAGTGAGTCAGACTCTAAGGCAAAAAAAAAAAAAAAAAAAGAACCAAGAAAAAGGAAAAAAATCCCTTTAGTTCTTCTATCTGTTCTTATGCCCTAAGGCAATCCCTGTCTTTCACAGCTAAGGAGCAATTCAGATAACATTTACACAAAGATAATTCCACTGACACGTTCAGAGTTAGCCCTGATTTACTGCACCATCTGTGAGATCAGCATGCTGCGCAAGACACTCTTATGACTGGAAAATACTTTGCTGACAAGGAAAATATATATACGTTTTCCTTCCTGTTCTCCGCACTAATCTTTAGCAGCCACCTTTCTTCAAATGCTTTCAGTCAATTTTTTACCAGAGCAAGAATTTTTCAAATTTAAATAGCCTTGTTAATTGGATTGAGTGTGATGCATCATACTGGCCATGCAGCTCCTTTGGCACACAGTCTGACCTTGTTGAGACACTTGTCCTAGTACTCCTCTTTTCCATTTGATTGTGTTTTTCTGCTTCTTGGTAATACAGCCATCATCTACATTTTGTCATTTGCATTACATCTCCCGTCTTCTTAGCAATAATAACAGCCTGTCTGTGGAAAAAAATCCTCAAAACAAAACCCTGTATCTTCTACCTGCTCATTTGATTAGAGGAAAGTTCCCAGTTATACCTGAAGAATTTTAACAAAGCACTGATGTCTCACTGAATCATCAAGCACTGCTCCTCTCTGAAAGGTATGTATAAACAACACTGTTTGGTACCTGTGCTCATGTAGATACAATACCTTGAGACTGAAATAAAATGTTTACTAACACACAAATAAAAAGAAGTGGTCTGTAACTAGTGTATTTCAAGTGCTTCTCCAGCCTGCCTTTCTTAAGGTATACTTGCAAAGTCATTGAAACAAAGACTTATTAACCAGTGTGAAACGAAACCACTGACATTAAATCACTCCAGTGATTAAATCACTCCAGTGTGAGAGATTTGGTTATGCAGGGGAGCCCACTCCCTAGGTTGTAGTTTAGGTGAATTCCCCATATCACTGATTTCCAAAACTTCTGAACCATTGCTACCTCTTTCCCACTTTGGCACAGGGCCCCATCTAGGATGTACTTGTCTCTGGCCCTTCCCATGTTGCAAATTCTTATGTAAATAGAGAAAAAGTCCAAAGCTCATCTGCTTTGTTGCAAGCAACAACAATCTGTGTCCTTCTTCTCATGCTATTCAGAGAACAAAGGGAGTAAAATATTAGCAACTTCACTCTTGCTTTCCCTTGAGCTCCTGAGGTAACTTTGCAAGAAAGAAAAGCCTCTGCATCCTGCTCAAGCTGCTGCCCAGGCCCCTGCTGTGTGAGGACCAGGCTTGTCTGCTCCTCTGAGGGCCATGCAGCAACAGCAGTTGTGTTGGGGCTGCTAGTGCTGCCAACAGAGTCAGCACAGGTGTTGTCACAGCGACCAGAACATCTGGGTCCGGGACCCAAAGCATCTGTGTTGTCTTTCTGGTTACTGACATCAGTATCCGAGTTAAATTAAAAATACATAGCCATGGGTATTTGTAGGTACAACACATGTAATTTGTTCTCATGAGCACGTATCCTGTGAAACACTTGAAAAATAGTAATTCTCATTTCAGATCTTACCACCAAAAGGCTCAGAAATATGTAATTTGGATAATAATTTTGGGGCAGTTGCCCAGATTTCTGTGCTGTTGAACTGGTACTGAAAGCTGTGGTTTCTGAAAAGTGCAATACCTTATACTGCTAAGGCAGTTATATTCCAGAGAAACTTCTGTTACATTTTCTGCTGTATCTCCTTCTGCCTTGAATGCAGCTTCTGTTGGACCAGGCTGGAAAACAAAATTCTTCTCTCAGTCTGTTTGGGCAATTTATTAGTTCTTGATGGTACCTGGATTTTTTACTACGTACGAAATTACCATCAGTGATAAGGCTGGTGTACAAGAAAAGATTGAACAGTGCAGGGCTCCTTAGCTTAAAAAAGGAGATATATGACTGAAAAAGACCATGCAGGATGTCAAGAATTATTATCAGAAGTGCTTTTAAAAATTCAGCAGGGAATATTACTTACCATTCTTTGCAGCGTAGAATTGTGGGGGTTGTCACAGAAATCATCAGGCTGCAGGGTAAAAAGGAGAAAAAGAAGTACATTTTCACATAGCACCAAGTTAAACTGTGGAACTCACTGCCACTGGACAGTGCAAATACTGAAAGCACAAGCAGACTCGTGCTAATTATGAAAACGTATAGGAAAGGACCAATAATTGAGGCTAAATTAGTGGACCTAACCTGAAGTCCAAGAAATACATAAACTTGCCAGTTATCCCAGGATATCCTGGGAAAAGGACAGACACAGCCACTGAGCAGACATCCACCTGCATCTAACAACATATATATCCTTTTCACTGGATATGCCTGGTGTGAACTGGCTGGGACCAGAGATGGATGGCAGAAGGGGAGCAGAGCCCTGACTGGGTCTCCTTTCAACTCTGGGTGTATAAATGCTTGCTCAGGTAAGGAGCTAGAAAACTGAGCAAACGATTTATAGGCATAAATGCCCAAATCTAAATTCTGCTTTAGCAATCCTGACGAATCTGCCCACTAGGAAAACAGGAACTGCAAAAATTTTCTTCTCAGAAGTGTTTTGCGGACTAATCACATCAAGACCCTGAAGTGTTTCTAATTGTAGCAGCGGCATCCCCAAGCCACTTAGCACATTCATTCCACCTTTGGCCTGCGCCTTTAGAAGAGCAGCTATTAACAGTAACTTTGTAGATGCCACTCTTGGTCAGGATCCCAAAACACCCTTGCTCTTTATCAGCTCACAGATATCAGGGGTTGCAAGGGAGCTATTTCCATTAGCGATGTCCCATTTATCTCAGAATGGAGAAAGTAAATTTTTGTTTTGGAATTAGGAGAGGGGGGAGAAAGGGAAAAAAGAAGAAAAGAGATTCTTAACACATATATGACAAGTTTCTATGGGTGGAAAAAAACATAAGCTCCTTGGGGTCAGTCATAAAGAAAATCTGGAACCTTACCAAAGTATTATCCCTGATTAGTGCCATTAGTTGAATCAAGCTGTGTTTTCATGTAGAGAATGCTAGAAAGACACAATGCTCATCTTCTGCCTCTGTCTCCTCTCTCTGCTGCTCACCACCAGGCTGGTCATGCTGCAGAAAGCAGCTGAAATGATCCTCCAGCATGCACAGTTCTCCTGAACCCCAGTCTGCAGGCACACCAGCTCCAGCAATTTCTACGTGTCTATATATTCCTCTAGATACATGTGGTCCTTAGGTCAGTGTCACAGCTGCTTCAGAAGTTTGCATCAGATAACCCTTCACTGTTTAGGGAGAATCCAGGAACACAAGGGCATAACCAGTTTTCTCAAGAATACCAATACATGCCATGCTGGCTGCGAGATCCCCTTGTGCCCTAGGCCTGGCATGAGCATCCTGGTCTTGACGCTCATTGTCTCTGGAGTACAAGATTGGGGGCCAGTTTCAGCTTTCTCCAGGCCAGTCCCCTGTAGTCAGGGCAATCATGTAGCAGTTCCTCGATGCTACAAACACAAACCCCTGTTGCCTATCCAGCACTGCAAACCCTGCCATGGGGGGAAGAAAGGGAAGAATGAAGCTCCAAAAGCTACAAAATCTCTTGTGCATCCCGGGCATCGTGCTAGTGCAGGTACAGGGAAAAGCCAGGTTCGACTGCCCCCATCCACAACTAAGGTACATCTTTTCCTCTGATGTTTAGCTGCTGTTTGTCATTCTTGCCACTGACAGATTATAATGCAACATAGGACCTAAATATTTGTCCTGAAGGTTCCTCCGTATCACTGGCTGCAAAACTAGGTCCTTTTTTGCCTGACTCCACAGAACACAAAATGCAGCTGTGCAAGGCATTATGGTTAGTAACATTTAGTTTGGGAACCATTTTGTGGAAAATGTCTTCTTTATGCTAGGTGTTGCACAAAAAGAGGTGAATCTCTTCTGGACAAGGACAGTAACACCATTTAAAACAGTATTTTTATGTCTGTTTACCACATCTCCATCAGACTTGTTGTTGTCCAGGATAATATGGTTTCTCCTCTTACAAATGAGTTTAGCCTTTTGCAGATATGCAGTTAGAAGGCCAGATCGACCTTAAACAGGGTAGATAAATTAAGAAGTATGTTACAATGTTCTGCTTGTCTCTGGCATGCCACACATTAGTTAACATTTACTTTCAAGTGGCTGGGACTCCATAGTGCTCAGAAATCTTTGCTGGTAGGATCCAGTGCCCTGCGATCTGCCTACCTAGAGGCCTGGTCTTTGGAATTGGGATCATAAAATGGTTTGGGTTGGAAAGGACCTTAAAGATCATTTGATTTCAACCTCCCTGCACTCACATGGTCTTCATTCAGCACAAGACAAAGGTGGAGCACTCAGGACAGTCTCGTTGCCCAAAGCTGGAAAGGAGGCAAGTCACCATATACATCTCCTGGCTGTATTTGTTAATTTGCACTTTTGCCTTTCCTAAACCAGCCATCCCACCAGGTTTACAGTTGGTATGCAAGCCAAGCTCCCCAGTAGCCCACACTGAGTTATTATGTTCTCCAATGTACAAAGGTGGGTGCCTTTTCCTCTCTTCAGTAAGAAGCACAAGGGCTGGAAAAACTGGCAGCAGAACATACATGCCCGCCCTCCACCCCAGCAATTCCCCAGATAACATTTGCTGTCTCTCGTGGACTCAGGATGTTAACTGAACTGACAAGCACTACACAACAAAGAGAGGAAAGAAAGAAAGAAAACTGCTTTTCCAATCCAGTGGCTGCAAATAAAGTTTCTCTACTCTCAGGAGTCTCTCAAGCACAGCATACAGAGGGGTTTGAAAATCTGGGAGCTCCTGATGAAAGTGCTGTTATGTTATTTTCAGTGCCACAGCCAGGCAGAGATTGTGTTTCGGTCTTCTGAGAACAGGGAGATAGTTTCTGTGTCTACTTATGCTGTTTCTTAAGGCTCTCAGAGTAACTTCATCATACAGAATCACTGAACATATACAAAATGGGCAAAGGAGGACTGATGCTGCCTAAGAAAGTTTCCATCATCATCTGGATGATTCATCTTTGTCATACGTAAAGTCCTAAAGAGCACACATCCTATCTTTTCCACAAGAAATAGAGATATTCTATTTAAACTGTAAAACCTGGCTTTCTGTTTAACACTGTGAAAATAGGCATATAGCAGATGCCTGCTGTTAGCATGACATACAGTAATGAATCAGTTAGCAAAGAAATTTCAGTGGAAGTGTTGATTCATGACATGAAAACAGGAACTGGGTTTTTTACAGCATCTTCCTGACATACCAGCTTCATTCAAAGCTATTCTCACAGCACCACTCTTCCACCTCAGGTTTCAGCAGTTGGTTGAACACAGCATCACTTTGCAGATTTCATGGGAATAGTACCATACAAGTAACTTTGGGTGTTGGAAGCCCTTGAAATTGAAGAACTTGTGCTCAAAAGGAGTTTGTTCCATATTCTTTCTTTTTTACTGAAGACTGGATCTGTAAATCCATCATGTCTCCACTTGACTCTGCACTGTGGAGACACACACTGTGACACAGAGGGATTTTGGCAGTAGAAAAATAAGCTTCAAAAGCACTTCACTGAGCCTTGAAATATGCCAAAATATACCAGGCGCTAAGGATGGAAACCTGCCAGGGCATTTCTTGGTTAGAAGGAGGCCCATCTGCCCAAGAGGGAGAGGGAAAGCTGTTCCCCAGTGACCCATTCCCACCCTTCTCAAAAAAGCATACCATGAGCACATAGCAAATGTCAGCCATGGCAGAGCAGCAGGATTTGCTGTCCCTCATCCCATCTACACCACCCCCAATTTCTCCAGGTGCTCAGTTCCTGTGTGGTATGAGGATTTTAGCTGGAGTGGCCCATCATGGCCGACAGCACTGCAAAGCATTGCTGGAGCTCAACTCTGAGCAGAGCAGAAGGGCATCCCTCAGTGTCTGTGGCAGAAGATTGTGGGCTTTTTTAGTTTCTGTGATGATGCACAATTGTGGTGGGCTTTCTATCACACTGCCTAATGTCGATACCTGCTCTGGAAAGACCTTACAGCAGCTTGCCAGTACCTACAGGGGTCCTACAAGAAAAATGGAGAGGAACTTTTTATAAGGGCATATGGTGATAGGACAAGGGGGAATGGTTTTAAACTGGAAGAGGAAAGTTGTAGATTAGATACAAGGAAGAAGTTCTTTACCATAGGGGTGAGTCACTGGAACAGGTTTCCCAGAGAAGTTGTGGATGTGCCGTCCCTGGAAGTGGTCTAGTGGAAGGTGTCCCTGCCCACAGCAGGAGGATTGGAACTAAATGATCCTTAAGGTCCCTTCCAACCCAAACCATTCTATAATTCTTGGTATTTAGGAGATAACTTCCTTATTAGAAAGATAAAAACTGTATTTGAGAGACTTCATTTTTTAAATGTCACCATTTTGGTTTATTAGACTTCTTGCTGTGCTTAACACAAACAGTGAGTATTTAAAGTAACAACAAATACGCTGTTAGCCGGGAGCACTCAGCAGCCAGCAGGACCTGCCCCAGAACAGCCTTTGCTGGTGCTGCCAGGATGGCGGGAGTCCAGGGATGGGCCATTGGCCCCCTCCCTGAGCACCTCTGCTCCTGCCTAGCTTCAAATCTGCAGGCTGACAGGGGAAAACACCAGTACCTCTTTTGAAAAGCCATTTCCCAGCTCCAGCAGGATCA
Source organism: Psittacus erithacus (assembly GCA_009867235.2). Taxonomy (NCBI): domain Eukaryota; kingdom Metazoa; phylum Chordata; class Aves; order Psittaciformes; family Psittacidae; genus Psittacus; species Psittacus erithacus. The sequence goes on from WYDI02003302.1 coordinate 47,457, forward strand.
GCCTAATTCTCTGCAGTGGCCCCTGGCTGCACCTTCTCCCTGGCGGCATTTTGCTGAGGACATGGTGGAGTCAGATCCACCAATCAGTGGATGCAGGGATATGTCATCACTTCAGCTCCTGGGTACCACTGGCTCCAGCCTCTGCAGGATAAAATATGCACATGATGCTCTGTGCACAGAAACAAAGGCAATCCCCTGCTGCTCTTCAATGAGATATCTGCAAAAATCACCCAGGGTGGGGAGATGCCTGATTTCTGCTTTCATAATTCTGCCAGTAATAGGTCAGAAAAACAAAACAGCAGCCCATCTAAAGAATGGTTTGGATGGGGGAGGAGATTGAGGGCAGAAGTCCACCCTGGAGTCAGAAGAGAGGATATCAGTGAAAGTGTGCAGTTGGATTCTCAGCAGTGCAGAGGTCTGTGCACTGGTGGCACAGCTGATCCCCTTCTAAAAGAGACAATGGCACATGGAGGACAGCTGCAAGAGTGATAAAGACCTGGGTTTGAGCCACAAAACTCTGATCCAGGTTGCCTCCAGGTCTTGGCTCTGGGTCCAGTTTCTTTGATAATCAACATTTTAAGTGCTGGACTGAGTCACCTGCCAGTCCTCATGTTGGTACCTACATGGGGCACAGTCCTGACATCAGGGTGTCACAGCCATGCAGCCTCACAGCCAAGCTAAATCTTCCTTTGTTCCATTTTTGGTGAGAGTGCTTTTATCGCTTTGAGAAACAGGGATCCCCAATTTCTCCAGCAAGCCCCAGGGAGGAATGGTAGATGCTGGCCATCACCTTCGAAAACCTTGGCTTACACCGTCAGCAAGAACTGGTAGTGAAGAGGTTAAGAATTAGTGAGCCTAAAAGACTGCTTTTTGAGGGGTGGGTTTGGGGCAACCTGAATTAAGGAAGCAGCCTTAACAATATAAGAAAAGGAAGTGCTGGTCATTGGTTTGTTTGTTTATTGTTTCAGTAGTTTGTACTGTGTGTGTCTCCTGCTATCTTCATTCCTCAGTCTCCCAGCCGCTTAATTATCCGGGGGAAGCAGTGCTTCCTGCCAGCGACCTCCTGGGTCCCCTCCCATTGTTCCCGGTGCTGACACACAGTGCTGGAGACAGCAGAAAGGTTTGCTCATGCCTCAGCCAGTGAGAAACACTCCAACGGCTGCAGTTAGTTAATAAAACAGATGGGTTTATTGGCATCGGCAAATTTCAATGCTACTGATGCGTTTAATAGGGCTCATCCAAAGAATATCCCAATAAAAATAAAACAAGGAGTTTGGGGATAAACATAGGAGAGACAAGAATATGGTCCATACCTCCACCATCTCCAGCAGATCTACAACATCTCCACAACCTTCAGGTCCCATCAGTGAGATCACTCAGCAACTCTTTCTCTGCTAGGACATATAAGTTAGTTTGAGAAGAGATCCCTGCCTCTAAAGGCTAGGCTCAGCTGGCCTGAATCTCATCCTATCCTCATGCTAAACAAGGTCTTTAAGTTCCCTTATACCGGACATCTGAATGCTTTTCAAAGGCCTGTGATCTCCTTTTACTTGGTACAGGGGCTTACATGGAAATGAGGATGACTCCAAGACCCTACTACTGCAAAAACCTTTTCTTCTAAAGCCCCAAGTGCCTTATGTCCCCCACGAGTTTCTTTTCTGTGCTTCTGTAATGATCAGGCAACAGCATGTTACAGATGGAATGTGCTTCTCCTTAATGCTGTCCGGGCACTTCAGTATTTATTTTTTTTAGAAGAACACTTTGTACAATCCCTAAGTGGGGCCTGCAGCAATGCAAACAACAACAAACAGCAATGGGCGCGAGCTGTAGAGCTGGGATCCAGATGTGCATCTCAACTTGAGGAAAGTTTGAGGGTACTTAAGCTGGACATGTGTTTATCTCCCTGGAAAATCAAAAATGAAGTGAGAGAAAGGGAGAAAATATAAGCAAAATGCAATTAACAAAACATAGAGGGGCACCCCTACATCTCTGTGTGTTTGATAACTCCAGTCTTATGAAAGATGTGATCCTATCCCTTGAGGAGTTAGGAACTGTGATTAGCAAGAATAAAAGGGTTTTTGCTCACTGACATTGGCAAAAGTAAAGCAACTTGTTTGAAAGAATTGCTTTAAAACATGTATTTCCACTTTGATTATATAGATATAAGGGGAAAGAGGGCTTTGCTCTAAGTCATATAGTTTTGTTAATTTTCTCCACGTACTTTCACTTTCACATGGGTGCTGTCCTATGTAACTCCAGTGCCCAAATGCATCTTAGAAACTGTGCCCCATTTGGGCCATCTTATGGAATTTAGGAGTCAAAATTCACCAGTCTAAAGCTTGAGAGGGATACCAAAACACAAATCCTGGGGTTTCTGTTTGAAGGGAGATGCCGTTTCCAGCTGATTCTTCCCCTTTGGGACAGGACGTGGCCAGAGGAGCGCTGTCACTGCTGGAAGTTTTCTTTCATGCGGAAATATTATTTACACATGCCATATCCAAATAACAACAGCGGCAAAGAGGACTGGCAATCGATCCTGCTTTAAATAGCTAATTTTCTAAGGCAGGGAGGAGCGTTTTCATGGCCATTTCCGTAACAAGATGTTCCACTCACTTCTGGCCCAGAGGCACAGCATCTTGATATTGCCTTCTCTTCCTTTCTCTTCCCTTCCCCTCCTTTATTTTCCCTTCCCAACCCTTCCCACCTCGCCTTCTGCCAACAAACATGTAAGAAAAGAATTTCACCATGTCAGGAATTTAAGGCTTTTGAGATGGAGTACACACACTTGACGCTACCCAGCCTCAGGACAGAGCTGAGTTGTTGGCCAGATGGGAGGTCAGGCATGATTTTTTACAGATGTTTGGGATCAAATCATAGTGCTTAAAAGAATAAAAAAATTAATTAAAAAAAAGAAAAAGAAATCTCCAGACTGTGCAGAGCCATGATAAATAATTTAGAGAGTGGTTAGACAAATCATGTGAAAGCTCTGAGACTGGATCTTTTGGCCCCCTGATGGGGATACATTTAAATTAAACAGCCAGTAAATAATGAGCCAAAGACCATCATGCCGCTGAATAACAAAAGCAGTAAACAGCTGGATTGAAAAGGTGAGTGGATATTGAGTGCCTGCCATCATTTCCCTCTTCCGCCTTTTCGTGATGAGAAAGAAAAGAGAAAGTAGTAAAGAATGAGCAGGGTCGAGGCATTGTTAATATCCTCTTTCCTGGTGAAGAAGCCATCAGAGATGAAGAAACAGAAGGAAAGGAGAAATTACTCATTCTCCTCCTCACGCTTCACTCTCCAGGAGAAAAAGAGAGTAAAACAGCTACAAAGACAGGGAAAAAATCCTTAGGGAATTTACTCTCGTTTGTCAGAGTAAAACAAGAAAGAGCTGAGGGATAGCAGAGGAATGCTCCCTCTCCCCACTTACGTACTTTGCCTTGTTTCTGTTAGTCTGCATTATTTAATATTTTCAATAATTACAAACAGTACTGACACCAACTCTTTCAAATGTGTTGTGGCCACTGAACAACTTAGGAAGCTGCTTCTCCTGCAGAGTTCTTCTGGGGCAGAAATTAAGGCACTGCCACTTTTCAAATATTCCCAAGTCCTGACCAGCGGAAGAAGCAGCTACTCATTTTCCAAAGGACTAAAAAAAGGGGTGCACTGATTTATGTAGAGTGAATTACAAGCTGAAAACAACCTGGATTTAATGGATGGGAAGGCTAATAAACAAACACTCTTGACTCAATATTACCTAGCTTGCAAAATCCCTAATACTGTTATTTAAATCCAAGGACTGTGTATCATAGCCAGATGCAGACTGCTTCTTGAGAGATGCATTTCTACTACGCACCATGAAGGAAGCCTTCTGCTAAAATCAGCAGGAACTGCATGTGGTTAAGGACACTGGATCAGGCTCCACGTATAAGAAGTTTCCTGCTGCCACTGCAACACCGGAGAGTAGGTGATGCTTAATAACCAGGAAAATATCTCTAACTATATAAAAGCTACTGAGTGACGGCTGAACACAAGGGCTCATGCTTGGGACACCAGCTGCTTCCTGATGACTGCAGCTAATTTTGGCAGAGGGGCAGGGCTGTGGTGCCTATGCAACTTGAGGCAGGATATAGATGATAAACATTGTTTTCCTGAGATCTTGCTCCAAGTTGCTCAAAAGTATTTTCAAATGCAGCACAAATTAATCCTCCACCCACTCTCCTCTGAGGTTAGATCCAGTGGTATTTAACATAATGACAACAAACAATCTTCAGACTGGAGACCAGGGTCCAGGCTTCTTCTCTCCCTTCTCCAAGACTGTTTCCTTAACAATAGATCTACGCTGGGGCCTTTCCCAAGCTAAAGTGCAATAACTAGACTTTTTTCGTAATGCCCATTGGCAATGTATGTGTGCCACCTAGGACAGAGCTGGGTTAATTAAGAAATTTTCTTGGACTGCCTGTTGCACCAGGTAAGCAGACAGCAAATAAAGAACAGCAACATCCATTCAACCACTGCCAGCTCATATGCTCCCAACTTTGATTGCTTGTGATTGCTTTGGGCTGAGGAAGAGAACATGTCAGATCTCTGCCAATGGTGGGTCTAAGTTATTTGCAGATAGAAAGCTGCGCTGTTTCTCATTTGATAACAAGTAGTAACACAAGCAGAAGCAGCCAAGCCTTGTTTCCTATGGGCGGTGTCCCTAGCTGATCTCCTGTGTGGAGTCTCTAGCAAAGGGTGATCTTGTAGCCCAACCTCTTCCATGGTGGAAGCAGGAGAAAGAGCTTGCACTGATGATTTCCTCAGACCTTGAAGGACTTACTGACTGTGAGCGCTGTACCTCTCTACCTCACCAGGCTGAAACTAGCTCACGGGGACAATTTGGAAAGGGTTTGGCACATCTACCCACACACACACATGTGGCAATCACACAAGCCTTGCTTCATAGGAAACCAGGTCTGCATCAAACAATCTTCTTGCTGAGATTAATTTCAAGACTAGAGGATTCAAACCACAGACTTTGGCAAGAATTAGAGAGGCTGGATATTCAGCACGACTGCTGTTTCATTAACAGCTCTCCTCCTGGTGGTGCCCTCTCAGAGTGTAGCTCTCAGGGAACTACACTCAGTTTACGGGCAAGGAAACTGAGGCATAGCTTTTCCAAGAGAAATTGTTGGAGGTTGGTCACAACCCAAAGTAAAACCACTGCAAGTGTGCTCCTGCTCTGGGGTGTGAGGTACAGCTGGCCAGCAGGGTGAAGAACCCCCTTACCAACCATTCAGCCATGGCATGGGGTAATGATAGTGCAGGGCACTGGTGCACGGGATTATCAGTGGGAAGTCTTCTGCCTGCGCAACCTCTGTCCTCAGCCCAGATGAGCTGTGCGGCCTGTGCAAGTGCTGAAACAATTGTTTTTGCAGTGCCAGAGTTAGTTATGTCTGAAAGGGTACCCACCAGCACAGCGAGAAGTGTCATTAGGCTGCTGGCTGAGCACTGGAAGATGGATGTGTTGTTCACTTTTGTGCAGGCAGTTAACAGCACAGCTATTTGGTTACATGAATTTACAAGCTTAGCTGCTGAATAAAGGAGACCACAGGTTAACAGCAAGGGGTGAAGGTGCTTGTAAAGGTGCAAGCTGAGCCCTGAACCAAAGTGATTACAGCTCACTGGGAGCCTCTGAAACCCATTAGTGCCAGAGCAAGGCGCTGTCAAGACCCACAGATGAGCAGTTAAGTCTGCAAGCTGGGAGGTGGCTACGCGCAGGGAAGGGAATTTGCTTTGCTCTCACATAGTCTCTCCCTCTTCTCTCTCTCCCACCAAACAGCCACCAGCAAACCAGCCCTGAGCTTCCTCTGGCAGGGACAAGGAACTTCCAGCCCATTCTGTTTTTGAAAGCCACACTCCTATCTCCACCCCTGTGCCTCCCCAGCTCCATGGGCAGCATCCCCACTATTTGTCAGTGCCTCACAGGAACCCTCTTACCAGAAAGAGAGTACTGCTGATCCCCAACCTGGTCCAAGCTTCAAGGTGTGCGAAATCCCTCCACACTTCAGAAACCAACAGAAAATGGTTTTCCCTAATAGGCCTCTTATTTCCTTGTGCTGTCCTCTCCCCACAAAATAAATAAAAGTACTTCAAGGTGTCAGACAAGCTGTCGCACTTTAATTTCTCCCTTTGGCAAGCCTAGCCACTAATTCAGTCTTGTTATGGTTTTCCCACTAGACACAAAATATATACTGAGCTTTGAAAACCCATTGTGTAGCAGCAATTGTTGCTGTAAGCCAGTGGCTGTTTTGCTTTGTTCAGCGCTGTGTGCTTGTGTCTCCTGTGAGATATTGTTTTGTTAAGACCTGATATTGATTAACAGGGAGAGGAATTGAATTCCAAATGAGAGTAGCTGAAACGTTCCAAAATGCTGCATAAAAAATGTGAACATTTAAAATCATCTTAAAGACAGGTAGCTCTCCTAAACCAGATCCATTTTTCCCTCAAGCTGTACCCACTGCAGTATCTCACATCAGGGCAGTCTTGCAGTTCAGGCTAGGACAAGGGCCACATCCTCGCCCACATCTTTGTGGCTGATGGATGTTGCTGAGCAATCTGGGGGCTGTGCCAAGGGTGACATCAAGCTCTGGGGAACTTTACAGGGAGCAGCTCTGGGCATTTCTCCTGTCTCCTAATACTGCCTCAGAGGCACCACAATCTCCAGTGAGGGTACAGAAATAAGTAAATAGGCACAAAGGTGTGCCAGGCTCCTACAGCTTCATATTCTACCCTATACAAAGAGATTGATTATTCCCTTGTTGAGCATCAAATAGATTATTTTGGTCTATAACAGAGGATTTTTGTCACTGTAACTACCAAGCTACACGAGAGTAACACGACAGGGGGTGCTCCAGCAGAGCAGGGCAGAGGCTAAACTCACCTGGCTGCTGCCTCACAGCAAACAGCAGGGAGGGAGGGCAGGGGTCCTGTGCGGTGCCATATGGCAGCCTTGTCATCAAGTCAGACCTGCTCTTCTGCATCGCCAGCACCACACGGCATATGGTGCTAGCCACACCAAGCCATGAGCAATTGGCCAGCGTCTTGGATCCTCTTGGTGGCACCAGCTGGATTCTGAGCTGCAGCACCAGAGGTTTGTGGTGGTTTCACAGTCTCCTGCTCCAGGCACTTGTCTGTGTATTGCTTTAGCCCTGTTGTGCAGAAACCCCAGAAATGAGGAGATGCTGTGACACTGGTTTTCATCTGTCTGAACAAAACTTATTTCACTGACCTTTGGAGTAATTTATGGGGTGGAGCTGAAGAGAGAAAGGATAGATTTCTAAAACCTCTTCCACCAGTTTCAGCATTTGCACTAGAATAAAAATTGCAGGGTTGTGACATCTTTTGCGAAACCTGCTAGGGGTAGTGGATCTACCACTTGGGAAAACCGGGTGTCATTTAATAAGAGAGCAATTCAAGAGTGTACTGCAGGAGTCAGCCTGGGAGATTTTGATTAGGAATGGTGAAATTCCTCTAGGATTTTCTGACCATCCCACAGAAATAATAGCATGGAACACACATCAGGTTTGCTGTAGGATTTAATAGAAAACAGAGGTTTTCATAAGACCTGACATGTAGCCTGCTGCTGGCAGTCTTCAATCACAAAAGGTCTGCTTGCGCCACTGCGCTAGAGGCAACTAATCGGAAGATGCAAGAGCAGAGGCAGACCGGAGGAGCCAGGTCCCTCTTCCCACATGCTGCTGGAGGAATAACTGCAAATAAATGTAACAGAAAAACACAAGGGACCACAGATTGTGTCTCCACCACTGATTCCTACCTACTTTACCTCAAAGCTAATTAGCCTTTGCCTTCAAGAGTTTCAGCTCATTTTGCATGTTACCATGTCAACATTTAAGTATGAATGATAATAGTATCACATCTGTAAGAACTCATCTTGGACTCTCAATAGGAGCTAAGCCCAACACTAAGTTCCCTGTTAGAGGAATATGGAGCTAAAACACAGCTCTAAAGCAGGCAGTCTGGAAGATGTGCTTCCTGAGGTGAGATCCTGGCAGTGCTCTTCTCAAAAGCAGCATCTTCCCAAGCTAGCCGTGCTCAGCAGTGCAGCTCTCCCAGAGCAGCCACTCCTAACAACACAGACTCTGTGTGCTGAGTAGCACTGTTGTACTCACAGCATCAAATAGAAACGTGCCTAACAAAAAGAGAGTAAAAAAATGTAGGCACACTTGTTCAAAATGTTGTCATCAGAGAGTTTTCTGGAAAAGGCAGCTGTGCTTGGCAGGAACGGTCCTGTGTTTCAGCTGAAGGAGCACCAGCAGCAATGCACCCCACTGTGATGTGCGGCAGTGTTTGTGGAAATAAGGATACAGGGTGGATCAAGAGCATACGCAGATTACAGCAGCCTCTGCCTGTGTATACATTGCTGGCCCCGGCCCAGGTCACCACATAACCCTGTGCTGGACAGTGATCAAAGGGTTCAGCGTTAGCTGAGAAGGTCACACAGGGAGGAGGGAGAGCAGTAATCCCCAGCCTCCAGCCCACTCTTTGTTCAGATCACTCACGAGTTTCCTAGTTGTGTTTGAACTCCCATCTCAAACACTGCCGGTGGTTTCAGGGAGATGAGCAATCAACCTTGACTTCACATTAACTTCATCTGAATTACATTCGAGTCATTTCCAGATAAGCATTTTAAAGCTTTTTGTTCAAGAGAGGGTGTAGACAGGAGGGGAAAAAGACTGCAAATATGGGGGAGGGAATTAGATTGGAAAGAGCCCTTTGGAGTTATTTCAATTAATCTGGGTACCAGAGACTGCTGGAAAAAGGCTCCTCTTAGAGCTACTGAAGTAGAACAGAGCATTTCAGGGTCTCACTTTCACACTGAAATAGCAACAGCACAGGAAAAGAGCTTTTCCTCCCAATGCATTTATCTTCACGAATAGGGCTGCTCTCAATACTCACAGCAGCAGCTCACCTCTGACAGGTTTTAGAAGCATGTGCCTGTGGCCTGGCAGAGGGGATGCATGCAGGCACAGCACCATTTTGAACCCTCAGACATGGTGGTTTGAGAAATGGAAACAAACATTTAATTGTGGCAGTAGTGACAAATGGGGGCCCGCTGGCCATTCCTCACCTTGCTGGCTGTTGATGCTAGCTGGGTGGTCAATGCTCTGAAGCATGGAATATGGAACAGCTCTTGATTTAGAGGATCCATTTGTACTAGGCAGAGCTTTCTTGATGAAAAAGCCCACTTGCACCTCAAGGCTTCACAATGCATCAGCAGCAGGACTAAGAGAATTTCAAGTAGGCAACCCCTCAGCTATGAATTTCCAGGCATTCCTCAATCTTATAACACCAAGAAGGTCCCTCAAAACAATCAGGCCAAGACCCAGAGAAGTGCACTGACTGGTTTGCTTGCAAAGACTTTTGTCATTTCTGTCCCAGGTAATTCAGTCTTTTAAGCAGGAGAAGCTGAGTGACTGTGTACATTGGCCTAAGTGTGTCCTGCAACATTTATTCCCAAGAGCAACACAAAGCAGAGTACTACGAGGAGCAAGACTGGCTGGGCTGCACAACATACCATAGGGGAGGTTGTAAAGGTAATGTGCTTGGACCTATCTATTTTTGTTGCAAGTTAACAGGCCAGGTTTCTCAAGCAGAAGCCCCTAATTGACAAAAGCATGTCCTGAAGGTTGGAAACAGATTGATGGCTGACACTGAATAAAAGCCTATTTCCTTTTGGCTCACAGCAGTTTGGCACTGTTGCTGATACCACAAGTGTCTGAGCCCAGTATCAGTGCATATGTAGCAGAGAGAATATTTGTTGGAAACAGAGCCTACATTATTCATGAAGGCTTTACAATCTTGAATCCTTTAATTCCTTCATGCCTCGAGTACAAAATAAAACACCAATGTTCCCTGCTTATAGATTTTGTAAAGCAAAATTGGCCAGCAAAGCCTGACAGGTGAAACAAAAAAATTAATTGTTAAGCATCAGTTACTGTACCTTCCCTGCTGAAATTAGTAGAGCTGATGCTTGAAACAAAATCTGAGATAGAGCTCTCAAGGAAGCAGCGAACAAGTTTGTTTACAGGTCGTTTGTAATCACCCATTCCAGCAATATTTGCATCTTCCTCCAAAAACCCATTGTGACTACAAGGCAGGACTCAAGGCTAGATGGGCTACAGATTGGATCCAGGTATGTGGCAGTTCCCACCAATGCATGTTTATTTCCCAACTCTTCCTTTCAGTAGTGGGAATCTGACTTAAATCCTTGTTGCCACTAGAAAAAGGAAAGGAGACTAGAGACCTATAAATTGCTGCTCAGACTCCAAGTCCAGTATCAGAGCACTTCATAATTACTAATCAAGTGCATGTCCTATGGCCAATGACTTTTCAGCAGGACCTCACAGATATTATTAAATGTTAGAACAAGCTTTCTCATAGGCAAGATAATTCACCAATGGGCTACCGGAGTCATACTTCATCTTCTCAAAGGGTCCTCTGGGAGCTTTCAGCTGGACAATATCTCTCAACACATAACAGAGAAATCCTAGTTTGGACAGAAATGCCTTCCACCTGAAAACTTCTGTCTCATATTTCTTCAGAAGGCAATGGGCTACAGAGGGAAAATAAGTCCTTTGACAAGAGCAAAATCCAAGTATTTCAACCAGGGCTGCATCTTGCCAGCAGTTTTCACAGGTTACTTCTCATTCTTCTGTATGCAATACCCTCTGTCTGTTCCCAAAGGGTGACTGACTGCTTGGTACAGGAGAGCCACCAAAATGCACTGTATGCAAAGTTGCCCAGTACAAAGAGGAAACAAAGGGAAGAAGGAAAATTTCTCCACTGACAAGTAATCTTACATGTTGCTTATAACAATGGGGAGCAAACAATATTCAGGCAGAAAGATGATTTTTCAAGCTGACAGAACTGCTTCCAAGCGTAGTGCCTAGCGGAACCCCCGTCCAAGCACACAGCAAGTGCTCGCAAGACCCTTTTCACTTACAGTAGAATAGATGGGGTCAGACATTCTGGCAGCCTCACAAAGGCACAATGAGCATGAGTCCTCTCTCCCCGTAGGCATATAAACACACACACTCTACAACCCTTCACTGCAATGTGCCAAAGCAAACACCAAATCGACTGTAGTATTTCAGAGAGATGGTCAAAGCTCACAGATATTTTCCATGCGATCCCCTGGAACAATCCAGCGCTTTCATTAGCACAAAGGTGAAAATATGCATAGTGCAGAAAAGAGAGATTAATTTTAGAAAGAAACATACATAAACAGAAGCGGGCCTCAGTTTGGCCTGGATTCACTCTGACCCCAGCAGAAGCAATGCCAAGTTTGAGCACTATGATGCAAGGTCAGGCCCACCTCATGCAACACATCATGCTTTTTTTCCAGGTAGATTAGCTGACAGTTGCAACTCCTCAAAATCCTGTCCTCCTTGACACAAACTGATTTACTTGAAAATGGGTGGTGCATTCACATCCTTCTGCTCCAATACAGTCTCTGGTTATGAAACAACAATAAGGCTGAGACAATCAGATAGAGGATGACAGCCAGGCTAGCCAGTCTTAGTGCACTTCCAGGCAGTAGGGCCCAAAAGCTACAAGGTTCCATCCTGAATGGCTCCGGAGACACTGATCGTCCTATAGGCCTATGATGAATCTCAATGTTCAGCAGCATGTGTGATGTAGCCAATAAACAAATGGCTAGATTACAACCGAAATAATGGCAAAACATTATGAGCTCAGTGCATAAGTGTTTAGTGGGATTTCATTGTCTTGTGTAGCTCATTTTTTGGCATAAATTTGGCTTGAAGTCAAATTGTCATCTTCAACTTGTGATCTGGGGAGCCATGAAACTGGCCACAGTCTGAAAAGTGCCTTTTTGAAACCCAGAACCAGCTGAAGCACTTCTTGCTGTTTGTTCCTACTGTTGCACTATGCCTCAGTTGCACCCAGATGAATTTTCATGGAACTATGAGAGGAATCATCTTAAAAACAGGTAAAAACAAACAAACAAAAAACTTTCAACCTGACCTGGCTCCCCCGATGATTTGCCATGTAGTCTTACCAGACTTTTGCTGGCACTACTAAGATAACAACACAGGAATGCAAGGGAAATGTTCCTTGAATTGCATCCTAAGGAAAGCAAAGCTCTTGTCAGTTGAGTGCTATGCTCCCTTTTCCAACGGGAAACATCTGTCAGCTAGGTCAGCTAGGACAGTTTCAACTGTCCAACCCATTCAGCAGACAAACTAGTGATGTTCAAGCTAAGTCAAGGACTTGAACTGCTGTTAGGTTTCTCTGCAGGTATCTCTTCTCCAAGCTGAACAGGTCCAGGTCCCACAGCCTTCCCTCACAGGAAAGTGTTCCAGGTCTAGCCATCAGTGAAGGACCTCAAGATTTCCCAACTGAAATTTTATTTACTGGTCTAAAATCTCACTTAAAAACCTGCATTCACAAGACTCACAAGACTCTCACATCAGTATAAGGTGAAACTCAGGGTGAGCTTTCCAGATGACTTGTGACTCTCATATGAAACCACTGTAAAGAAGATTTAACGGTTGTTGCAACATAATAGGAATCTTATGCAACAAAGATAACTACACCAGAGTTAGCCTCCAGCACAGTAGGATCATGTATACGGTTTCACATGAAGGTCATGAAAAGCTTCCAATGTTTGAAAGTTTCAAAAGAGATATAGCAAAACAAAAGCAAGGACATCTTGCATTTGCCTGCTAGCACAAAGGGATCTAACTTGTGCGCACAGGATTCATTCGCCAGAATCAAATCTTGCAATAGAGTACCTTTGGAGGTCCCTCCACACAGCATGGACGAGGCTGAAGGCAGAAGTGAAAACAAGACAGACTGAGAAACAGAAGGTGTCAGGAGGTCTGCTTTTTCATCCTTGCTTTACCAAAAATAGTTCAAAAAGTTAGCTCAAAGGAGTTCATCTGGCAATTGTTGACTAGCAAGCCACAGCTGACCAGAGAGATTCAGTTCAAGTCACCTTCTTCCAGAAGGAAATAAAATATAGAAGAGCAAGGTCAATTTCAAGTTAATACAGGTAGAAAGCACAACTGATCATTTCTTAATGCCATTTATCTATGCCTAGTGCCCTAATTAATTTACCGCTTTGTAAGCTCCATTTAATTTTGGTGTTTCTTCCCAAATGAATACTAAAAATCAGATGAGTTATTTAAGTTTTAGGTTTTATTTTCTGATTTCGAGAGACAATTCAACTATGGACCACATAAGTTCATATTTCTCTGTATTCAGGGAAGGAAGGCCAAAGAAACCACTGAGAGCACTGACACTGACACCCTTAACAAAATTTAGCCTTTGCAAATGTTATTCTTTCCAGGCTTAAGTAGTGTATCTTACTTGTTGCAAATACAGCAAAGGCAAGGTTCAATAAACTTATCCTTTAATTAATCTATGATCTTCATGTTACATTTCCTAGGGGGAAATGGAAGACTTTCCATTTTTATATTTTAAATGCAACATAGATAAATCTTAAACCTAAGATTATTTCATGCAGCTCCTTAGTTTTCAGAATTCCTTATTATATCTGTGTCTTCAAAATTGCATGACACATGTTGCTTAGAATTTATGTAAAAAGTACAGAGCATTGAACACCTGAAAAAGGGAGAAACAAACTCGGAAAAGCCCACATCTTAAGGTAATGCATGAAATTGTGCTTGCACAATTTCAAAAAATTCAAAAAGTATGCAACAAAATGAGGAAGGGGACAGATACAGAGATGACAAGAATGGTCAGAGGAATGGATCAGCTTCAGAAAAGGGGACACTAAATAAGCCTTGGAAAAGGAGGAGACAACAAAGCAGAATGAGGCAGACATCTCTGTTCATGAAATAGAAAAGGTGAACAGCTATTAGCCATTGCTCTTCTTAACACAAGGGTAAGAAGGTACTAAAACAAGTCATCAGGCAGAAAGTTGAAAAACAAGAGCAAAAAAGTACTGTTTTACAAAGCCATGTGACAACACTGTACAAAGTGCCACCACAACATGTTGTGTAGCCTTAGACCATCCAAAAGTTCAAGAAATCATTAAAGTTATGGCAGGAAGATTCCTTCAGGGCTGTTAGATAGGCACAAACATATCTCACAGCTCAGAACATCCCAAGCTGTGTAGGATGTAAGGATCAAAGAGGGTTATGACGTGGCCAGAATTGTTGTACACTAGCCCTGTTTCTTATACTCCTTTCCTGAGTGCTTGCTATCGGCCACAGTTAGGTAAGGAAAGAGAAGCCTCAGGGGAGCTGCTTTTGCATTTTGCCTTCAAGATTAGTCTGCTTGAGGCAGGACACTCTGTCACTTAGCTGAGCTTCAGAGGTGACAGCATCAGGCAGACTGAGAAGAAGCACCACAACACCTCTAAATGCTTCCAAGAAAAATGTTCCCTCTTTATTATGCTATAGCTTGTCATATAATAGCAATAATCACAATTGCTTTGTAATACACTTAGAGTAGCTTTGGAGATTGATTAAATGCTTTGGCTTCCCTTCAGGTTTAATCAAACCCAGCACCTGTTTATCGCTCAGAATACTTTCGATCAATAGAGCTTATGTCTTACTTATACCTTTAAAAATAGTATGCTCTATACTAGCTCCCTTGAAGCTGCAAGCAATAATTACAACAAGTGATCTTACTCCACAGAGTCAAAAGTTACAAATTTGATAAAATCTCTGTAGTCAGTAGTGTAAGACACTTTTGAAAGGCAACCTTTTCCAATTGCAGATTTGTCCCAAGTTTTTTTTATAAAGGAGGGACTGGAAAGCTGTGAGCAAAATTCTGATCAGACCCTGCCATCAGCTTGAACATAAGGACCAAAAGGCAGAGGAGGACACCTCCCCATCAACCACATAACTGTCCTCCAGGAGCCCAGCAACAGAGGAAAATCCCAGGGTAAGGTTGCCAGGAAGTCCTAAGCACAAATGAGAATACCTCAATTTAGATGATAGTGCAACAACTGAAAGCATCTGTTTTAATGATTCCATGAGATACACTTCCATCTTGTGACTGCACTCAGCCAGCGATTTCAGAAGCATATTTTGATTACATAAAAATAAGCAAAAAACACACGAAGACAGCATGAAAACTTTTGACTGACTTCCACAAGCCTAGGTCCTCACACTCTCTGTTAATCATAGTGAGCTAAGTGAATGAAAGTAGAACTCCAGGCATAAAATCATCAATTCCAGATGAAACATACTGAAAAAGTCCATTTCATCATGCTGCCAGACAAGACAAGACAAACTTTTGGCTAGTGCCTTGAGAAGACAAATATTTGGACAGGAAAAGAAAGAGCGGGTAAAGTCATTGCTTCTAAAATGATATGTTATGGAAAATCATTGCATCACTTTTAGTAGCAGTTCACAACTACTCATTAATTTTGCAAGATTACAGCAGCTGCTACTCTCTGAGGTCTTCTGGAGCAGCAGAGTGTCTTGCCTGCTCATAACAGGACAAAATGCAATGCCCTAGAGTACCACCACATGAAAAATAGTGTTTATGTGGAAGGTGACAAGATTTGGTTCATTCTATACACAGCCAGGACCTGTATTTGAAAGAGACAGCACCAGGACTGGCTTTTCCACCCACACATGCACAGCAATACAAGTCATTTCCCCAGCAGGGAAGACACTGTAATATGGTATTAATGTCAGGTTGTGTCAACAAATACATAGCACACCAGGATTTAGGAACCCTTTATGTGGGCTAGATCTCAAAACTTCATCTGATCCCAGCACAGAAAAGGGAGAGGAGTGAGAAAACTGTCAAACTACTTTCAGAATCACTGCAAAATATGCCACATACCACATTTGCTTTGTTAGAGATTGAGGCATATTAAATTAACGATCAATAAAGTCCAATTAAGAACATGGGGGGAAAACATTCTGGGCGCTTAGAAGGCCCCAGACTTCCAGTCAGTCAGGCAATGGCAGGAGAAAGTAGGTAAAATAAGATAAAGGCAGCCTGCCGTTACCATTGCCATTCAGAAGAGAAGAAACGTGGGATAATCTAGAGCTTTTCCACTTTATTTAGTTTTGCTGGTTTTCTCAGACTTGTCTGGGATTTCAGCTGTTAAAAAAAGGAGGGAGATGAGAAAAAACTGGCTCTTCAAGTTATTTTATTAACCCAGCAAACACTTCACACGTTTCAATTTCTGCCACTCTGTGTTTCTTTTCACACTACTAGCCACTTGAAAGCATCTTGCAGGGCAGAAGCTACCAGAGAAAATAGTTTTGGATGCTCCTTGTTTATTATATGCAGATCAAGCAGTTCTTATTAACTCAGTTTCCGTTCTTCCCTCATAGGTAGCAGTGCTGTGATATTATTTGCAAGCAGCCAAGGTAATTACCATCCAGCAGGGTCCAATTGTTTTCAATTAAAAGCTTGACTGAAGTCTTTAGTTTTTAATACCATTGTGACCATCTGCTTTCACTGAAGTTCATCAGCAAAGGCACAGGCCTTATTCTAATGCTGCTTAATTATATGGAGGAACATTTTTTTTTGGTCAGAGATTCATTTTTCCCTGCTAAAGAAAAGAAATGGTCAGCAAAGAGGCTCCCTGGCTTCGCTAATAGCCTGCAGTAAGATGGAGCATCCAGGAAGATCATTACCTTCCTGGGAGATCCAGCTGTTATCGCACTGACAAGAAGATCCAGGGGACCAACAGGAGAAAGCAGTTAACCTCAGCCACCCTCCTCTCCGTTCAGTCACTTGCCTCCTTCTTCTTCCAGCAAATCTGAAAAGGCCGCAGGGAAGAGGAGTTCATCTGAAAACAGGCATTACAATCCTCCCCTGCTGATTACACTTTCCGACTCTGTTTCAGGCCACGAAAGAAGGCAGGCTCTCCTGTCTGGGCACTGCTTCCTCCTCCTTGCACGTGTGGTGAATCTCTTGCAGTCCTGTATCATCTCAGATTTGAGTATCTCCAAATCCCTTACAGGCATTCATTAAGCCCTGCACAATCCTCAGGAGAAGTAAGTAAATATAATTTTCCAGATGGGGAAATTAGGGTGGCAAGAGGTTAAGTGACTAGCCTGAGGCCAAACAATAAATAAGTGACAGAATCAGCATGAGGACCTGCAAGTCCCAGGTTTCAAGCGCTAAGCTCCAGAAAAGGAAAAACAACACCCCAACCCCCAAATCCTCAGGACTGTGAACTCGTTTACTGCAGCTCTGCTTTATATGTGCCACTGCTAATAAGCGTGACTTAACATTTCCAACTGTACTGTGCAGAGAAAGGCATAATGCAGGAACTGCTGCTCAAGGCAGGGAAGTACATTTGATATTGCTTCATACTACTTAGCCAGGCAAGCACACATCTTCCTTAGGAGTGCCTGCTGCCATTTCTGTTACACATGGCAATTTCCAAGGATCAGCCCCCCAAGAGGCAGGTACTTTACCAAGTACTGGTTAAAGAGGAAGAATACATGGTATAACACTGTCAAAGCTGAGGAGATTCACTGCTCTAGCGGCAGTTTGAATCCCTAAAACAAGAAGCTGGAGACCTTTCCATCTTCTTGGCCAGTCGTATAGGTACACTCATCTCCCAGGTAAATCCCAGTACCATTCATCCAAGACTTAAGCCCTGCTCATCACTAATCTTTAGAGAGAGAGAAAGTTGAGTTTCAACCTTACACCTAGGGAGGCTGCTCTCCTTGGCATGTGTCTTCACTCTCTAACACAGTGTGTTAGACCCACATAACACTCCCTGCCAAAGGCCAGCAATCCTGCTTCAAGATGGTACATCACACAGGAGCACTAAATGTATTAAATAAAGGCTGTTGTACAGCCAAGCCAAGCCCAAGCTTTTCACGCTATATTGAGACTTCTACAGCTCCTGTGCAAAGGCATTGCAACTGGAATCTGAGGCTTGGGAGAAAATTACCTCAGGAAATGGTGTAAATGACTTCAGTATTTTGAACGTCTTGAGGTATTGCTCTTCAACTACCTTCAGCTATTGCAAATATAATGCAATTTGTTCCCACACGGGTTTCTTTTAGAGCTGTGTGTAGTATGTGTCCTAAATACATAATTACACACCAGAGTATAAAGGCTCATTTTGGGCTTATTTGTAACCAATATGCATTTAAAAAGCAAATTCTGAAGGAATATGCAGCAACAAACATGCAGCACACACTTTGGAAGATAGTTTTCTTACACTCTTGCTCCTAAGAAGCTCCCAGAGGCCTATTCCTGCCAAAGAAACAGACAAGAAAAAGTGAGAAGAAATAAACCCTTTCCTTAAGAATTACCTTGAAGAAAACATAATGATCCTGTTAAAAAAACAGTCCAGTAAATACATTCTTGGCATGACTGTCCTGTGAATTGGATGGCCTAGGAAACTGGTAATAAGATTTTGTATCTTTTCTTCCTGCTTTTGAAACTAATCTGTGCTCCTAGCCAGTCAGCATAGCTATTCCAAAGAGCTTTCAATGACCTATGCAAAATGATTTGGCAGCGTCCTTTTGGGCAGCTCTTGCAGCACTATGTGTGCGCTGAAAGAATTACAGAGAAATTTCCACCAGTTTCGTAAGTACTCTCTATAATCCTCCAAAATCCAGTGAAAAGTCTACTGTGACAGGAGCAATAATGCATCAGCGCATGCAAGTGAAAGATTCAAACAGCACTGGGCTGATGGGAGTCACCTGAGGTTGATCTCTAAAAGTATTTCAGACAACCACTCCTACTTAAGTTATTAGTAGTTCAACATGCTGCTTTATTCACTAGTTCTAGCCAAAAATACTTGGACTCTTCTTTCTTTTGTAACCCCATTGTTACAAATTCAACAATGTGAAAGTTGTGAAAGACAGGAGCTGCTTTTTGAAAGAAGTGCGTAACCAGTAGTAGTGCCTTTCCTTACATCTTCTCGGCAAGCTTCCAACACTATGAAGAGAACTAGGTCCATCGTGCTTAATTGGGAGCATTTAAAATTGAGATGCTGAAATTGGGTACCATCTGCATCAGGAACCAGGCACTTCCAAGGGGCACCTAAGATCCATATCTCCTTTCAGAAGCATTTCTCTTTCTCCACCAACTACAGATAAAATTTAGCACAAACAGGCTCCTAATTCAGGCATTGTGTTAATTGCTTAAAGAAAATAAGAATCAATTCTGCCTCTTTGAAAATACCTGTTAGCTGTATTTAAGCACAGGAGCTACTGGATGTCAGATGTTTCCTGTTTTAAAGCTGAAAGGGAGAGAACCAATACCTTGGTTTCTACTTTATGGTCATTGTGCATGTAAGTAGGTGAGGCAAAGCAAGAAGAGAGATATCATGAGTCTGCATGCCAGTGAGTAAAGCCAGTGGTGTAGTCTGTGAAAATCCATTTGGGCAAAGAGGCAGGGGACAGTAGGTCAAGGTGAATATCAGAGTCCTTGTGTGTATAATAGGGACTTTCTCTGCTTTGGTATCTGGCAATGACTCTGGCATCCTTCAAAGCAATAAATAAATTAAACCGCACTGTCATTGCAGAGAGGTTTTGACCATGCTTGTAGGGGGGAGTGAAACAAGCATGGAAGGCAGCCCAACTTTAGCAAAGGCAGGAGAAAGAGCTTAATATCTGAAGGGGGCCTGCAGGGATGCGGAAGAAAGACTCTTCATTAGGGACTGTAGTGGTAGGACAAGGGGCAACGGGTTAAAACTTAAACTGGGGAAGTTGAGGTTAGATATGAGAAAGAAGTTCTTTATTGTGAAGGTGGTGAGGCACTGGAATGGGTTGCCCAGACAAGTGGCAAATGTCCCATCCCTGGCAGTGTTCAAGGCCAGGTTCGACAAGGCCTTGGGCAACATGGTCTAGTGTGAGGCATCCCTGCCCATGGCAGGGAGGCTGCAACTAGATGATCTGAAGGTCCTTTCCAACCCTAACCATTCTATCATTCTATCATAACTGCATTCTAGCTAAATATGAAGCCGTATTATCAAATCTTACATGCAAAGTACACAGCTCTTCCCACTCTCTCTTTATGAGCCTGTAGCCTATGCACCTATACTGTACAGAAATGTGTTTTTCTGCCCACATGGCAGGCCCATGCACCAGCAAGCAAACAAGGTCTGCACATAAACACCCATGATGTATAGCTATAGGTTTCTCATTTTGTTTCTGAAAGTGCAAATAAGTCTGCAAAAGGCTGACATGAAAAGACACAACAGTATTTAAAAGGAAAGTAATAATCTCTTCCTTACCAGATGAGATAATTCCATTTTTCCAACTATTCTTGAATCTGACTAAAGTAAAAAAATCCAAAGCTTATTTCTCTTTGTCATTGTTCTTTTGATTAATTCAATAAAAACATTATAGAATTTTTGAGTGAAAGTACATGGAAAATTACTCACAGCCCTGGGATTTGCCCGTAAGGTCTGCAGCACATCATTGCTGGAGCTCCAAAGCAAGGAAAGCTTCATTCATTTGCCTTCTTCCAAATAACACTGTCACCGAATCCCAATGGAGTCTGAAATTTCACTGTATGTATTTGAGGGTGAAGAGCTGCAATATTAATTAACATTGAGATTTTACCATACTTTTTCAGACCTGAGGAAAAATGAGATTTCCAAGTGCATCTGCATCATAACAACTCTATTGCATCTCATAATCTGTTCTTTTTAGACCTGAACATTGCAGTTCAAGTCAAAGACAGCTAAGCCTAACGAGACGGATCGATGGAAAAGGACCCTTCGGCCTCAGGACACGAGAGGCATGCCACACCAGTCAGTGCTAAGGGAGAGGCTGATAACTCTTTCAGGTTTTTCTGGTTGATATCTATGTTTTGGTCCCCTGACTTCTTTTATCTCTTCTCCCTAAGTCAACACCCACCACACTTTTTTAGAAACATGTATGCTGCAGCAAAATGCTTCAGAGCCAGCTGAGGGTGAGGGCAAAGAAAACCAGTATCTCACACTTCGTATATTTTCTTCTGCGTAAAAGAAAAAGCTCAAAACTCTCTCATTTTTTTCACTGTTCTTATCCTTTCTTAAAACACCCAGGCAGCTTAAAAACACAGATGCAGAGTCTGAGTATCAAAAATCTATGTGAAAAACAATATTGTCAGAGGATCACTCTGAAAACCTGTATTTCAGTGAGCTTTGTGCCATTTCCTGAATAACACCCTCAGATCTCATGTACTGTCTTATAATTACAAAAAATAAAACTTGGTATAGCATGCACTATGTCAGGTTTGATTATGCCAGCAGAGAAAGATATGGGATACAGAGAGATAATAAAGGAAGAATGATGGCTGTCTACTGGCTTATCAATTTACATCTCTCTGCAGTAAATCTTAAGTCCTTTGTGCTGTCAGTCATGCACTCCTACGACAGTGATTGCTGGAATATGAAAATCATGGATTTGAGATCCATTTGTACATTCACATATTAGCACCACCTTTCTGGACTTATTGCTTCAGTGGCTGCAGCATCCCCCAACAGCACAAGCCCCACGATCTGAGTCTTGATGTTTCCTTCTACTATGCAGCTTATGCATAACAGTTCATACCAACACTCTTAATCACCACATCTCCAGTTCAAATTAGGAAGGAAAATGGAAAAAATGCTCAGGAAACTATAAAGGTAACAAATGATCCTGTGCTATATGACATATTTCAGGCCTATAAATCCCAAAAATATTTTGTGATTGTGGCTAAAAATAACACACCTCCTCATCAAATATTTACTGTGACATAAATAGCCACCTAGCCAGTATCACGCTTTTGAACAGATTAACAGCAACTGCATATTTTCAGCTGAAATGACACACTGGAAATTAATTAAGACAAAACGACATGAACAAAAACCACCTCACTGATGCTGTTGCCCCTGCAGCAGCTTTCAGCTGCAAAGAGCAGCTTCCTACAAATTTCAGAGGCATGGTGTTCAGAAAACAAAAATCATAGCGGCACAACACAGGGGCATGTACACATATACACTATACCTAAATTTCCTATGAGCTGAGCAGTAATTCAGGGTTTCACCTTTCCCAAGTTTCCTAGCATCATGACCCACAGCCAGAAGTGGGTCAGCAAGGTTTCTTGCAGTTGTAAAATACAAGCAGTCATAGAAAAACTTCCCAAACTTTTTATACACCCAGTGAGGGCAAACACTCCACCATGTGAAATTTCCCACAGGACCACAGGTAACTAGTAAGCAGAAGAGTCAAAAACCATCTTTGCCCTAAGAACTGCCCTCAGCTATTCTCTTAATATGGAGCAAGCATTAAAATCTGTAGCTGAGTACTAACCCACATCTGAATACTTGAATATAATTTGCCTCTAATGGGTTAAGAATTGTGATGCAAGGAAACCAAAAGCTACTCAGAAATATAGCAGGGTAATAAATTATTGCTGATTTCCTCAACTTACATAAGTTGATCAGAATCCCTTACAAAACTACCCAAGCAGTGTTTCTGTCTTAAAATTCTCTGCATTAAAAAAGAGAAAAGTGTCATATTCATGCACTTGGCTTTCTAGCTGCATTCTGTAAGGCAAGTACAATTCTTCCAGATCAGCAAATCTGTACAATATGGCAGTGTTTGGTTCCCACACTGAATAAAACATGGTCTGTCCTATCCAAACCATTTATCAGACTCAGCATTATTTTCTCACTATAAACATTCCTAATAGCTTTGGACCATTTCCGTCATGAAGTAACAAGAGCACGAAATCACTAGTGTGCTTAAAATAAACACCTACATTATGTTTTGGGTTGGGTTTTTTCCTCATGTTAAGGCCCAAGTGTCTTAAAGCTCAGTACTCTATGGGGCTTCTACCACAGAAGGTTATTTCCTCCTTGTGATCTCATAAAATCATCAAACTCCTGCATCTGGGATGAAGGGGCATTACAAGCAAGTAAATGACAACGGAAAGAGCAGAAGGCAAACATTTTCATAACTTACTCTTAATTTTAACTGGAAAAGATACTTGAGACTTTGAGTTTGATTTGAAATGGTAAGGATCCTCCATCAGGGAACAAAGTTAGCAACAACAAATATAATTTTGCAGCATTTGTTACTGGTAAAAAATAACCCAAAATAATATTTTCTATTTTTGCAGCTCCTTAGACATCCATGATACCTCCACTCAAAGTCAGTCTCCCTTATGGTAAGACCATCACCTTCTGTGCCATTGAGTAATAGCTCTGGGATTAACCTAATGCCCACCAAGCTGGTAGCATGTTACTGACAGTGCCTGACTGACGATGTCCAGGAAGCAGTGTAAGAGCTTCACCGAGCCGCAGTTATAACCTTGCATTTCTCTTCCATATCTGTGTGCAATGTGAACCAGCCTGAATTTACATTTTAAGCTGCTGCCTGCTAAATCTGCCTTGGTAAGTCAAAGACAGAACCCAAAACATAGTGCAGGGACTGTCCAGTCTTGAGTTTTAACTAACAGGTCTTGACAATCTTGCCAAAATCCTGAAATTGTATTCGTGAGCATAACATTAGAAAATCCATTAAAACACTGCAGTTTTTCACCCACTCTGTGTTCTTTCACCTTTGAGACATGTTTTTGCATGAGAAGTATTTGAATGACAGCCCTAGCAGCAGCCTATCACCCCACAATAATAAAGGATTAATTACCTCCATCATCAGCACTCTATTATTATTTGTAGCATCAGTGCCTGCTTTTTTCTTGTGAGCTACAAATGCCTAGGAACACAGAAAAGAAGCTACTACGCAATAATTCAACAAGTCTTCTAGTCTGCACCTGCTTTTAACGAGTTACTTTCAAATCAGACCTGCAGAGCCAGAAGCTGCATGTGAGAGCACCGCTGACTGCTGGCCTGGCTAGGCTGCAGGCATAATTAATTGCATTCTTACCATGGCTCTTACCTCCTCTGTGCCAACAAAAGTCAATCATCTGCTGGGAAAGTCTGAGCTGATGCTTCTCCGCCATTTGAGCAGGGCATAGAACACTTCAATAACCGCATCCCCCAGCTTCGTATTACCGCCTGCCTCCCAAAATGACAAGCTGACTCCCTCAGTGCCACTGGAGACTACCCAGAGGCAGGGGGTGAAAAGGTATAAAGGAAAAGAAAAATGATGTGAAAAGCCAAACTAGAGAACTGCTGACCACAGAAATCACCACTCAGCAGCTGTCCAAAAAACAAAGGCTTGCTCAGACAGAGGTTTGGCAAAATGACAGCTAATAACCTGGCTGTGTTGGCATTCCTCTAGCCCTCAATGTTACAGCGTTGACGTAAGCTTCAAGCTATTCATACATATTAATTACTGTATCCCCAAAGCACTCTTTGGGAAAGAGGGAAGTTCATTATTGATATTTAATACATGACAAAGAGAGTGGCTAATGGTCTTCTCCAAAGTTTCCACAGGAACCAGCAGAAAAGCAAGGTCCACTGTCCCTTTGCATGGCTGCTGTTTTCAGCACAAGAACATCTTTTTTTGCAGAAGTTCAGGCAACCACAGGCTATACCTCACCAGAGGGCTGGCAAGAAGACAATGCAGAAACAGAGGCTTAGGCATGGAGCTGATCCCTCCAAACCAACAGTACCTGTGGAGCATGTTTTAATGGAGAGGATGGTGTACAGGCCTGAACAGGAACCTTGCACTCCCATTGCGGCAAAGGAGTGAGTGGGTTATTGCTGACAATTCCATGTCTTCTGCGCCTTCCTCCAAGGGCAAACAGCACTGTTTCCAGGCGGTATTCATTGGGCTGGAGCAGAGACAGGAGATGCAGAACAGGGAAAGGGATGGCAGAGCTTGGCAAGCCTGGGAGCCAGAAGCAGCTTCATTGCCCTGCTTGCTGGAATAACCCTCTGGGGTGATATGAACTTTCTTCTATACAAATAAGCATCAGACAGACTGTTTGCAAAGGGAGAAGAGGGACTCAACCAACAACAATCTTTGAAGCTTTTGAAACACAGTTTCGAAATTATGGGCTTTCTTTTTAAATCTTTTTATTTCACTTTTTGAGGGGAGCCTGGTACATCTCTTTTTAAAATTAATGACATATACTTGATAAAAAATGCTAAAATGCTAGTTCCAGCAAATTACACAGATAATTAAGCCTAATTTCAATAATGCTCTGAAACACTATTAATAAATCTTTGGGCTCTTGCAGTCCTTGAATATACACAAGCTACTTCATGAACACCAAATTCCACGCTCACAGCCCTTTTTCTGTTGAGCTTTGGCAACCCCAAGCTGAATTCTGCTGCCAGTTATGTCCCTGTAAGCCTGGAGCAATTGCTTGTCCTCGGCGGCATAGCTCAAGATTACCGCTGTGCAAATGAGTGCAGAATGTGTCTTGAAACGTTGTAAATCTGACCTTCAGTTCGCTTCCATGAAAGGGGAAAACCCAGGAACTTGTTTTCACATCCAGAAAGCTTCTTGAAAAATGACCCTGCATAAACATGATTTCGGTCATACATATAGCAGTATTAAAATGGAGCTAAAACTGCCCAGTGTCTAGGTCTACCAGGAAGGGGCAAGATGCAGAGTATTATATTTATAAGCTATCACAAGCAATGCTCGCTTTCAAGCACTGACATGCACTTTGGCCCCCTACTATGGCACATCAAGACCTTCACCTTATTCTTGGTTAATAGGTTGGTGTTTGACCTCAAGATACTGCAGCATTTCACCACCGGCAGCACTTGAATGTTAATCACCCAACCTCCCAACCCACATAGCTGGATCTATTCTTTTGGGGGAGTCTGGGGTCTGTGAGCCTCACAGACCATCAGAGTGTGAGAGACCTTTATGGTCCTGGGCAGCACACAGCTCCTGCTGAGCTGTTAGCATACTGACACCTCAAAAACCTGATCCAAGCCATCTGGAGCCACCTTTTCACATGGACATGGACAGATTCAGTCTTAGTGCCACCCTATGCAATGGGCACTTCTGCCTGTACTCTCAAAATTCCCACTTGCAGAGAGGGGCCAGGGAAGTGAAATCTGCCTCACTGCCTCAACTCCTCATGATAAGCAGGCCAAGCAAATAAGAAAAACGCTCTCACAGCTTTGAATACTTTCCCAGTCTCCTTTTAGTCACCATTCCTCTGAAGTCTTCTCTGTACACGACTTGTTCAACAAAGGGTATTGTATAACACACTTACTAAACTGCGTTAGAAGGAGGACTATCACAAAAACCAGGCTTCTAAACACAACACCAAAAAGAAAAGAGAATATGATAATTTCAGTGTCTTTTGTTTGCAGGAGCACAAGTTAAATAATTCATGATTGTTCTAAACAACTGGCTTTGAAGAAAAAATGATTTGCCAAAAGTGCAGTACAATTATTGCAGGGTTGCCACTTGCAGTTATGAAAATATATCTTACTTATTACTTATATACACATCTGAAGCATTAGCTAGATTCAGGCAAGAAAAAACCACCAAAATGCTACACCATAAGCATTCCTATATATGTTGATTTTGACCATAAGGCTAGCCAAACCTCTTTTCCCTGTCCTAATATGTCCACATAACATTCAAAAATCTTTGTCACACCACCAAGTAGAGCAGATAACTGATCTATACATTCAGGACTTTTATCTGCCCAAAGAATAAAACGATGGCTCTGTACTACAGCACACAGCTGGACAGAGATAGACAAAGATGCACATATCTGTGGCAGCAAGGATATTTATCAATGGAAGAAAAGCCTGCAGAGGATATACCAGCATTTTATTCTTGCTTCTATGCAGCTTCTAGACTGCATTATCAATTTCTGGCATTACCCCAAATTAAAAGTCAATACATTTATGCAAAATACTTTCAAACAAGCAGCATCTCTTGTCTTCATTTCTAACTTTCATTTAATTTGATGCATTACCATAAATGAATGAAAGAGCCACGAATCTCATCAAAATGTGAAAGGAGACTGGATCCAAGTATATATATATATATGTGGCCTGTAATTCACCTGCCATTGGGGGCTGCTTTTAAAAAATGGGCCAAACTCACTTTGTGCTGATTGACACTTTAACCACTTTAAATATTTTAAAATAACGTTTCCTTTTTTCTTTGCATATTAAGGAGTGAATGTGCTTCCTATTTAAATTCCCAAACTGAAAAAGCAATAGAGCAGTGTGTAAAAGCCATTTCACATACATGTTAACACAAACGTGTGCCTGGAGATAGAAGGGCAGTATTCTTGACTAATGCCAACAGACCCCTAGGAAACTCTGGCAGGTCAGCTAAGGACCTATATCAGTGATGAGAAATAAGATGGAATTTCTCTTTGCTTAACAATGAAAACAGTTTCCATTAGCAAATGTTCCTAGTGCCTGGTTTGTTTTGGAAACTCTGCGGGATTTGCATTTCCTTCTGCAAAAGGGGGCTGTGAAATCAGAAAAAAATCCCTCATGAGTATTTAAACTAAAAGAAATAATTAATCAAACTACCTAGATTTAATGTATTCTTTATTTTTTTTCCTCCCCTGCTTTCTACAAGCTTATCAGTTCTTCAGAGTTTGTCTTGAGCTAAATGTCACTGCAAACTGATGTGCTGGGTGCAGAATAATAAATTCCATCCAAGGCCTTTAAGTTACAGGTGATTTAATATAGTAACTGCGGACAAGCCAGGCCCTCATTGTGCTCCCACTAATGCCAATGAGTATTTGTTGCCCATGAGTTCAGAAATGGATACCATCCCTGGCTGTGACAGATTGCTCCTAATCTAAATTTGCCACACTCTGCCACTGTCTGTACCTCATTTTCTGGGTGCCCATCTTCAGGCATCCAAAGATTAATTTGCAGAGTAGGCAGATGCTATCGGAAGCGGAGGGAAGACCATCTTCACTTTGCTTGCAGACACTCTTCCATTTGGATGCAGTTGCTGCCCTTCACACACAGCTCTTGAGAAGGACTCTTTCCTGCTTCCATCCTAAAGGCAGGCGTAAAGGGGAGAGCTTATCTGGTTATTGCTTTGTTTCTGCAGCAGAGTGGTAATAGCTCAGGGAAGCTCAGAACATAAAAAATGGAAACAAGAACTGGGGATTTAAGTCCAGAACAGAGGGGGGGGAAAAAAAGGCTGGGAAAAAAAAAAAAGGCATTTTGTACTATTGCTGACAGGAATCTGGGCGCAAAGACACTGTCATTCACACTTTGGTTCTCCTTGCAGTCAGGATGCGTATAAGTTTGTAAAGAAGCCCATCCTGCATTAAAAACAAACATCCCACACACACACCCCCAAACAAGCAAACAACAAAACAACCATTTTCTCGTTTCAGCAAAAACTATCAGGGACCTCTTGTACCTGGCTAACTTTCCAGGTGGAAAAGATTAACACCACAAAGCTCTAAGCAATTTCAACAAAAGCAAGGTCCTGGAGTACCCTACAGGGACCTGCTCAATTAGGCTCAATGAGCCCCTTTTTTTGATTTTAACTCTCTACATGTAAGTTTTCCAGGAAACAAAAGATTAAGAGCGCTTCAGTGCACCCAGTCAGCTGTGAATGTGCATAGGATGAAGAAACTCTGCTGCAAATGCCCCAGAGAGAAAATGACTGATCTTCTTCAGAGTCCAGAAAACCCAAACTCCCCTACTGAGTAGCAAGAGTGAAAAAGAAATAAAATAAACCCATGCCAACCACAAAGGATATTTATTCAGTCAGGAAATACCAGCCATCCATAGCCCCATGTTTTGCTTCACAATTGTGATACGTTTCAATAAATTTTTTTCTAGACTACATAATATACTACTCATTAAATGCGTGTATAATATTAGTCCTAAAAGACTGAACAGTTTCCCTTGCCAGCTTTTCCATATCAGATTTTCCCATGTTTATAATGTCTATCTCTGTTGCTGCAAGATAGACCTATGCAAACAAAAATCAATCCCTGCCTGACTGCACAGGGAAACACTGACCCTGAGTAACCATCACGTGCAAACGGTGTGGACAGCCTAAATTTCACAGCTTTAACTCTCAGGACTTTTGTAACAGGACTTTGATTTTTTCCAACCAGTTTGTTCTCCTGAGGTCTCCGCATGACTACTGGAGAACAGGAGTTGCTGGCTGAACAGGAGGAGAGTCTGTGGCACAGCAGGTCAGTAAAATACATATTCTGCAAACCCTCGGGTGCGTGTTTAAGCATACAAATAGCAGGTGAAACGTGGTCCCAATGACATCAATGGCAATTTTGCTATCAACATCAGTGGAGGGAAATTTTATCCAGTGAGATTAATTTATGAGATTAATGTAAAGGACCAGGGCCCAAATTTTCTTTACTCATCAGAAATGAATAATACTGAGTTTGAAGTAACACCAGATAATCAAATTACACTTGCAAATAAACACATTATGATGGACTGCAGCAGTGTAAGTGAAAAATATTATTCACCTTCCAGGAGAAAAGGAATAGTTTTTAAATGAACCTTTAATTTAATCTATCCTTTAGAATATTAGCTTAAGGGAAAAAACTTATTACCCTTTAGGAAATATGGTCATAATGGAGGCTTCCCAGGTAGCTCTCATGAAAACATTCAAAATAGATGTGAGCACACACTATAGGTTTCCATAAATGTCAACATTTATTTCTGGTAAATATTGTCTCTTGCTTTATCTCTGCCAGTGGCATCCCCTCAGACCAATAAATGCACGCAGAAGTCCATACCTACTTATTACTCTCATTGGATTAGCAATGATTACAAGTGACTGCTGCATAGAGGTACTGGATGGAGTCTCCAAACTCTTCCTCCATTGGATATCAGGCTCACACTGCTGCATGACCCCCAGGAGGCATTTTCCTTCTCACAAACAGTACTGGTGTTTATAGTGAGCCAGGAAGGTCTGCCTCTCCCTGTTCTCAGGTCAAAGTGACCACCAAGCATTTGTTAATGATGAGTTGTCCCACAGCTAGAAGGGCTATCTTAACGTACTACTCAGCCTTGCTACATACATCCCCCTTGTTGACATGCAGTAATCACATGTACTAATCATAAAGACCAGAGGAACTAGATGATCATCAAGGTCCCTTCCAACCCAAATCATTCTGTGATTTGATGATAACATTTTTTTCAGGATACCTCTAGGAGAAATTCCATGCCCATTTCTCAAATAAGAAATAGTACATATGCGCCAATACAGGCCTATAAGCAGGCCTTTGCTACCGGTGTGGCAAATGGCAATCACAGCCAAAAAAGAGGAGCATCTGGATAAAAGACTCTGTCAAAAAGGAAAGGACAAAATTTACCCTGGGACTGCACTAAGCATACAGTCCTGCAAAGCAGACAGTCCAAGAGCAGAGAAGCAGAGTGTAATACAAAGTAATTCACTGCTTTCCCAAAGACGACACTACTGGCTGCAGGCGGCTCACAGCCAAGACAAATAAAGATGCGCTGACTGTCCATCTGCCCACAGGCTAATTTTGTTGTGGGAGAAGGGAGCCTCGGAAACCTTGAGCTGTTTTCCATTGCAGGAAGCCTTGGTGATGAAGGTGCAGTACCAATTGTCCATTCTTTCCCTGGGAGTGAATTGTCCCTGGGTTGCACCAGGTATGAAGTCTGCTGGCTCAAGGTCCCTTTGAACCAAGACTGAGGATGTGAGGGGAGCAAGACAGAAAGATGAAAGCAATAACAATTTCGTAAGAATGTGGAGAAAGGCCTTTAGCCTTTTGCTAAAGGCAGAAAAAAGTAACAAGATCCACTGGACATGAACTCCAGTGCCCCTGAGTGAAAGCCTACCCCTACCTCAGGAGAATGAGAAATCAAGCTATAGAACAGTAGCTGTGACAACCCATAGCAGATTGTGAATTTCTGTTTTATTGACCACAAGCAAGGAACACTCAAGAGAATCCAAGGAAAACACTTTTTTGTGCTACTAGTGAAAAATAAATACTTGTTACATGGCAAAGGAGTAATCTGGAAACAAAAGAGAGACTAGGAAGCCCTGTGGTAACTAAGCCTAAATAGCAAATGCAAGGAAACATCTGGGAACCTTGCTTCTGTAAAACAGTATGTTTGGTTCTCCTGAAGCTGTTCTCACAACATGCTCAAACAACGCGCTTGCACTGTTTCAAATTCATGCTGAAGACAATTAATTTAAATAGATGGAGAAGGCCAAATAGATGACTTGACTTTGGAACTTGGCCTGGAAGGTGTTCTTAGGCTCAGCAAGAAAAGTGCCGTTCATTTTGCACAGCAAAGTCTGAGAAGAGGACATGAGAAACCCAGGCTAGTGACATACCTGTGTCTTCTGTTCACTTAAAGCCACCTCAGGCTTCAAACTGAGTCTTCTCTCCATTTGCCACAAACATTCCACAAGCCCCAGTGAGGCGTGGAATCTGATCCAGCACTTTTCCCAACATGTTGCTGCACAGACCAAGAAGTCAGGAATGATGGAACAAGCTCCAGGTCAAACCTTCCCAGGTTTGTGGGAGGCTAAGGCCTGACCTTGCAGTACATACAGCCTTCCACTAGGAACTAGCCATCCCTCCCTAAGACCCTTTCTCATTCAGTAAAGGATAAATGCAGCAAGGACAACCTGCTCTGAGAGGCGGATAAACCTGCTCACTTCTTCCCACAGGTAGATGGAGCATTCTGAAGATGCAGCTCCTATGTCAGCAATAATGGCTGGTTTGTCTTAAAAGCTGGAAGTAGCTATCACTTAAGTTGCTCTTACTGGAGCTATTGTGACTGTGGGTGTTGACATGGGTATGGAAGATACCAGTGGGCAATGATCTCTCTCATCTTTCAATCTCTGTGCTGGCTTATCCTGCTGAATAACATGTTTCAGTCTACGGATTGGAGCTTGAACTGAGTCACTAATATAGTACAGTTCCTCACATTTAGATACCACTTTCAAGGCATTCTCAAGCCCATATAAAGTCCTCAGACTTGAACTTTGTGGCGTCTGTGTTTATAAGCAGTGACTTAAATGTTGGACTCTGTCCCTTGTGTTGCCAGACCATTTGCTTTCTAGCAAAGAATCAGGAAAAATCCCCAGCGCTATCTGCACCTGGACGTCATCCAAGGTCTCCAAAGCAACATGTGGAAGAGCCACGAGGCACCCCAGTGTACTGCAGCACAACTGTAGTAAGAAGCCCAAGCAGACTCTCAGGGGTGGGGATGCAATGCAGCGCTGGTGGCTGTGATGCGGCAGCTCTCAGATGGGCTACCTTATTCCCTCCTTTGCTGCCCACGGAGCTGCTGCTAGGAGCCACCCTTTCCAGGAGTGACACTGTCATTCCCATCTTCTGGAGTCTCACCTCCTCTCCAGGCTGCTTCTGCCATTCCATTCTCCAGGAACCAGCATTGGATCTTACACCTGAGGTGACCCCTGAGGACACGGACCTGCACCACAGTGTATGGCTCAAGACGAAAACCACTGCAGTGGGAAATCAGTCAACTCACATCCATCCCAGTGACGGCCCTGTCACCTGCTGACAACTGACACACCTTAAAACACAGAAAATTTCTCTGCTGCCTTCCCCATTCCAATCCAGCATAAATCATACCAAAAGACAGAAGAAGAAGCCGCTAGTTAGCTTTTCGCCTTCATTCACTCACCTCTGCCTGTGTCCCCTTGTCAGGATGAGAAGCAGAGGCTCTAAAAGGCCCAGAGGGATGTTCCTCAGGTTGTCCAGCCTGGTTGGAAGCAGAAGGTCCTCATGCAGGTGGCATGAAACCTAGTTTTGTAAGAGCTCACCTTAGAAGTGCAGAGAGCTCAAGACATGGTTTGAATTTGGCAGCTCCCCTCTGAGCTGCCCACTGTTTTCTTGGCACAAGAGCAAGCATGGGACATGTCCCAGCTGCACTCTGGGATCTAGTCTCCTCTGCTTGAGGCTCCAAAAATGAAGGGATAGAGCCTGTAAAATGCAGTAGGCCTCTTCCTGAAGTCACTAAGAGACAAAAACAAATTAAAAATCAATTAATTGAAAATACAAGCCCAAACAATTCATAGCATTTCCATACCCAGTACCGCGCAATATGCCTTCTGCAACTGCTTTTTAACCGCGTCTCTTCTGATCCTGCCTTGTGCCCACTCTGGCTTCTACTTAACTTTCCACAACAGACCATACTCACAGCTTTTGGCAGAAGAAAACAAATGGATTTCTTTCTTTTTATTTATGCATGTCATTAACATTAAACACATGATGCTGCAATGACAATGGAATTGATGGCTTAATGGGATGAATTTTAATTCAAGTAATATTTCCATTAATCTAAAAGCTCTCCCTTAAAAGTCTGTAGAATTTATTTATTGGAAAAATTCCAGCATAATTCTACTGAAAAGTCTCCTCTGAATGATAATATGTCAGACCTTTAAGGATCTCTTCTGGCAGGTTTTCTTTTCGCCTTTGAATGTTACTGACATAAAAATACTTTTCTCACAGCCTTCTGTGTAAGGAGAAAAAAAAAAAAAAAAAGGAAAAGAAGAAAGAAGGACTGCTGCAGAAATTACAGTAGGTGCAAAACACCACAGCCCCAGCTCTGTCCCCTTGGCTGAAGAAGTGCATCCCAGATTTGTTACTGGTTTATTTTAGGATGTGGAAAATGCAGAGGATTAAAAAGACAGAGGGAAGCAGATGCCATACAGACAGAGGCAGCTAAAATCCAATCTCCATCTGAGAGCACAGAGGCACTGCACCCAGCACAAGAATGTGTTTTGAGGCAAAGCTAAGCTGTGGCGGCTGGGGCTGGGACAGAGAGGTGCAGCTGCACTAGAGGATGAGAATGAGCAGGTGGCATTCCTGATCTCAGAAAACAGCAAAATCCACCATGCAAACCAAATAAATTCCGGCCTCACACCCTCCGTGTTTGTACTCATCGGCTTCAGAGCACAGGGGAACAGGATGGAGCTGGAGCTGCCTCCAAGCCTGAGCTCAGCCTGCAGAGACAGGCTGTTCCAGGTTTGCTCCTTCCCAGCTACATGCAAAAGCCACTGATTGCATCTCCTCTAAACATGTGCTGTCGAGGGCTCACCTGCACACATCTGCACATGCTCTCCTCTGTGACAGCAAACCTAGGTATCCTTCTATCCAAACTTGTTTCAGGGAGAAAAGGGAAGACAAGAGACACATGACAGTTGTCATCATATTGCTTCATATTCTGCTGGATGACATATGCAATCTCCAGCAACTCTAGTTAGGCAATGGGAAGTGCCTGAACAGGACAGCATGGTGCAGTGCTCAGGATACCACAGGTCAGTCCAAGGACATTTGCTCAGCCTTCACCTCCTCCAGCCTGGGAATGATGTGGCTGTGCAAATGCCAGGGAGGTGCTGGTGGGTGAGGATGGCTACCTGTCTCCCAAATGGCAGACAGCTCCTCACCAGACATATAGCACAGAGTCCTTTGAGTCAGCACAAGCCTGAGAGGTCCACTCAGGAGAGGGCTTCCCTCCTCCCATCTCCTGCCTGCCAGAACTGGCCAGCCCCAAGGCACAACCAGGCCTTTGTGTGCACAAAAACAAGGCACAGCAAACCAGCATCACCCCAGCGCCGCACCAGAATAGCCAGATCCTCCTCCCTGCTGCTTTGAAGGGCTCCAATCCAGACTGAGTGCACTGAGAAGCCACCTTATCTGCTCTGGCTGGTACAGGTGTGTATCCCCACACTGCAGCGGATCCTCTCCTCGGCTGCACAGGGGTTATGTACAGGGCAGCGCTGTACTGAGACTCCAGAAGACATGAAGATATCCAGAGCAGCACTGGTGGGCAGTGCTGCTCTTCCTTTTCCCTGTTACAGACCCAGGTTAAGCAGCAGGAGCAAGGTCTGGGTCAGGACACAGCCTCTCTCCCCTCTCCACCACCAAAACATCCTTGGTTACATCAAAGAGCCCTCTGCTTTCACCAGAAACTTATTCATTTTAATTTAGGGTAATTGTCAATAAGAACTCAGAAATGAATCATATGAAGCAGCAACACCTCAGTACAGCAGAATACACTTAGGTTTTGGAAGTACTTTCAGACCATGAGAGCCTGTCTCCACCGACGGGTTGTACGTCCAAGACAGGTTACTTTCTTGAGCAGGGAAGGTGGAGCTGCTCCAGCAGTAGGTGTCCAGCAGCTGGAAGACTTTCCACCCAGCTATCTAACTCAGCAATGGGAACACCACTCCAAGCAGCTCCATACAGGACCAAACAAATCCCACTTCTCTTCCTTACCAACAAATATCTTCTGGAAGGCAGTACCCCACAGTTTCACAGTACTCACACACAGATGTGAGTGGAAAAGAGCTTGTTCCCTTCCAGCCACAGCCCCGTAGAGGTCTGTCTTCCTCCACAGTTAGGGAGGGTCAGGAAGGGCATCCAGACCTTCATGTGTGGCCTAGGCCTGGTCAGCATCTTTCACTCTTTATCACACAGCCATGCCTCCCATCTGCACTGGCTCTGGATATCTCTCTCCCTTCCTTCCTCCACAGAATTTGTGATACATCCAAAGGAAGACAGTGAAAAATACATTAATATTAGCTCCTACCTGGACAATATAAAATGCTCCCACTCTTTGCCACCAGAATTGCTAAGTAAATCCACCTGCTGTTTACTACATGCAGCATACTGATGTTGACAATCTCCTTACAGTCTTGTGCAGGAAAACACCTTGTTAAAACACAGCAATTCTAAGTACCTGACACAGAATGCGCTGAAGGTAGTCAGTCTCTTTAGCAGTCATTTGGTTAGTTCATAAGGCACCTAGGATTTTGCCTTCACATGCCTTGCTCTTCTCATGCATGTATTGCCTTCTTTCTTTCTTTCTTTCTTTCTTTCTTTTTCCCTTATCCTCCACTCCTAGCACCTCTACACACCCACTGTAGGCTTAAGCCACGGTTTGTTTGGTTAGACACAGGGCTGACTGGCAGCTTTTATAATTGGGAGCCATTCACACCTCTGCAGCTGGTTCAGCCAATATCATTGAGGCCCTTAGTGGCTCTTTTTCCCCAGCTGGGAAGCAGTTATGCTTATCTACTTTGGGAAAGACATTATTTCTACTTAATATACTGCAGAATAGCATGGGGTATTGTTAAATTGGAAATCTAAGGTGAGAGAGCATGTCTGCAGACTGCTTTGCACAGGCACATGCAAGTACAGGAGAGACATCTAGGATGTGCATCCCCCAGGGCTGAACTAAAAAAGCAGCATCAAGATAACATCTGGAGGAGCCCATCCATCTCCCTCACAGCAGGGCGTTAAGCAGCTACACTAACAGCAGTTGACAGTGGAAAAGTTAATGGGTGCATGCGTTAACCCACATAAGCCTGTTTAAGCTAGGAGGGCTAAGAAAAAATCCAGTGGGTTAAGTTTCCAGGCCTTCTGCTCCAGAGATTATGAAGTCAGCTCCAAGGGCTTGAGCTCTGTCTTGGGATGGCAGTAAGCAACTTCACATCATCACATGTTTTTCCTCAGCCTCATCAGTGCAAATCTGTGTGTGTACATACACATGTCTGTGTAGGCTGCTTGAATTGATGTGGTGTTTTTCACTTCTCTCTACTCCCTCCATAAACACAGATCTATTAATGTATTATAAAAGAGAGATTTGTTTCTTTAGGCTCAGAAATTTTCAAGTTTAACGCACTCCTGCTGTGCTCAGTGGTCTAGGCAAGAGTCAGAATACAGTTCACCATGGCTTGGCGTGAGCCCAGCGCAAGCCACCTAATACATCTGTGCTGTAGCACCCAAAGGTTATGGTGAAATCTTATTTCTTGGCATAAGCAATAGACACTACTGTTGGGCCTAACAGCAGATGCAGAGCCTTGACGTAAATATTTCATGATAAACAAGAAACCTATGTAAACACTGAATGTAGATATATAATTGATGATGGATGCACTTGGGACTGCAGCAAGATCTACAGCACTTGGCTTTAAACACAGTATGCAAAGGTGTTTCTTCTCTCTCCAGGTCTGATCCCTGACATGTCCTCTAGGGCAAGCTTATTCAGCTCAGCTGTATCTAGAAGCTCAAGAAGCCCAAGAAAGCGCAAGCCATGTGGGCTGGGAAGAGGGAGAGGGAAAGGACATGAAGCCAGGCTTGGTGTGTGGAAAATCTCTCCCATAAAAGCTTGCAAGACCTTTAAGGATCATCGTAATGGCTTTTGGTTGTTGTAGTTGTAGGGATCATTTTTTAAAACAAAGAGATAACAGTTGGTTCATTTCTTTCATTTTAGAAAAGGGCAGCTCCTAAGCCCTTATCGTTAAGAAATAAGAGCAGTGTTACATGTTCAAAGAATTTATGTGAGGATCCTGCCGTTTGTTATGGGAACAGCAAGTACAACTACAAGTCCATTATCATTCCTCCTTGCCTCTGCATGCACAGCATGAGCAGTGAGAAAGATTAGGGGTAAAAGCAGTGGAGCTTACAAAGTCAGTAACAAATATTCAGTACTTAAAACCCTTTCTAAGGCTTTCTACACCAAAGGGAGGCTCTGATTTGGTCAGCAGCCAGACAAGGACCCACTGATTTTTCTTCAATTTAGTCCAGATCCCATAAAATAACAACTTCTATTCATGATCTTATGGGTGCGGAACAAGCAACCCAGTGCCACCACAGCACCCTCCCAATACCCCAGTGAGCTGTAGTGACAGGAGGTGCGTGACAGAACTGATACAGGTAAGTTACCAGAGTTGGAAGGAGTTTAGGGGCACTTGGCCTTGTAAAAACTTAGCAGTTTTAGCTGCCTTTTAACTTAAAAAAAAGGCACAATGCCATTACATTCTGGTCTTGTTTTCAAACCCACGCTTCCTCTGACCTCCACTCCCCGTATCTTCAACCCTCCCACTCACAGCTAATCTCTCCCTGCCACCCCTTGCTCCTCTGTTGTTCCTGCAGACAACACATTAATGTTGCAGTGAGTCTGCAGCAGACAACAGACCATTCCTCATAATAAACCACTCCAGGCTGCTCAGCCAGACTGGGCCCCATCGTGTGAGCAGTCACAAGTTCATGTGTTTTGAAAAGAAGGAGCTTTGCACTCAAGGTAAAAACCACACCTCCCATAACAAATACCTGTGCCAGGGAAGGCATAGCCAGGTGGAGGATGAGAAGAGCGGGGACAGTGAGGTTTTGGTGCACCTCTCCATGGTGTCCCATGGTGAGCTCCCAGCAGCGAGCCCATCGTGGATTGGAAAAAAGAAAGTCAGTTACCAAGAGACAGCAAGGAACAGCAAGGCATCTGCTGGGTTTACTTAGTGAAAGCCTTTAAGCAAAGGGAAGGTTTCTGAGGAGTAACAGAAATCAAAACCGCAATTGAAGCAGCTTCCTGAGAGCATGGTTTAGCTGTTCAGGCACATCCCTCTGCTCAGCGCTTCTGCCTGCAGATGCAATTAGGTACTGGTGTAAATGGAGGGCCTTGGAAAGAAGAGCCTGTCTGCTGTGCCTGTTTAAACAGAGAACTCTGTTTTCCCATCGCAGTGACCTGCCAGGGCAGCAGCTGACGTCAGGACAGGTTTCAGGAGCAGTTTCCCAGTGAAGGTGTCCGTCAGGGAAAGGTGGTTAGCTCTTAGCTCCTGCACAGAACCTGGCAGCTCGGAGAGGGATGACCCCAAGCCTGGCTGCATCTGCCACCCCACAGATGTGGGGTTGGGGCCAGCGTACCTGAACCTCTGGAAGGGCAGCAACTTGCTCCAGCATGCAGGGCTGTGACCAAGGGGTGAGGAGGGCTGGATGGCAGCAATGTCCCCTACAACCACTGCAGCTAAAGCTGCCGTCAGAGCAGGCAGCACCTTGACATAAGTCCTGGCAATGAGGTTATAGCACGAGCAAAAGCTGGAGTACTGTAGTGTGTCCAGTTCTGGGCTCTTCAGTACAATGAAGAAAAGGAGTTACCGGAGAGGGTCCAGAGGAGGGCCACAAAGATGACTGGGGCGCTGAAGCATCTCTCTTATGAGGAAAGATTGCAGGAGCTGGGCATGTTTAGTCTAAAGAAGAGAAGACTGAGAGGAAATCTTATTAATGCATATAAATATTTCAAAAGCAGGTGACAGCAGAATGGTGCTGGTCTCTTTTCGGTGGTGCCCAGTGACAGGACAATGAGCAATGGCCATAAATTGAAACACGAGAAGTTTCACCTCAACATGAGAAAGAGCTTTTTTATCTTGAGGGTGGCAGAGCACTGGAACAGGCTGCCCAGGGAGATTGTGGAGTCTCCCTCTCTGGAGACATTCAAAACCCACCTGGACACAGGTTCCTGTGTAGCCTGCTCTAGGTGGCCCTACCTTGTCAGGCAGTTGGACTTGATGATCTCCAAGGGTCCCTTCCAACCCAAACCATTCTGTGATTCTGTGAAAAGGGGCAGGATGACTACACAAAGCATTAGGATCCCGAGCTCAGGATCCTGAGCTGATGAGCTGCCTGGGAATCAATAGGGTTCCTCAAGCTGAGGGGCACTCCCATTATGGACTCATTGCTTTTGGGAAGAGTGGATCATTGAAGGAAACCCCCTTCAGGAAGAATGCATGAGCAGCAGAGGAGCACCTTGTCAGGGGAGAAGAGGAGGAAGCAGGGGAAGTTGCTGTAATTGCTCAGCCTAATCACAATTGTGTCCTCCTCAGCCTCTTCAGCAGCATTCCTGTGCCTGTGGTGTCTTCCTCCTCCTTCAGAGGGAAACAGATTTATTGGCTCAGCTGAGATTATTCGTTTCGCCAGAAATTTGAGAGGGAGCCACTTGTAAAAGTCTGTGTAAAACAACAAAAATAAAATGGCAGAGGGACAGGGCTGGTTGGTATTGACAGTTACAGATGTCTTTATCTGTCTGAAACAGAAGAACTGCATGGAGTACTCAAGACACCTGCATCAGCAACAGGGAAAGAAAGAAAAGGGTAAAAAGAAACATATTTAAAGGACAAACAGGCCCTTAGGCCTTCAGAAATCTACATGCCAGCATATCTGAGCTGAACTGTTTGCTGCAGGTCCCTGCAGCCACCCCTATGCCAGAGCAGGCCTGTTGTGAGAGGCCAACACAGCTACCACACAGAGCCTGAAGTACAGCGTGGTAGCTTCTAAAGAAATCAAGATGTGGTAGGAAGCACCAAAGCTGTGGGAACAGCAACTTTGCTCTCCTTTGGCTCTTTTATTTGAGCCTCAGATGCTTTGGACAGCGATCAATGAGGAGAAAACAACAGCATTTTCCATCTGTATTTGCTAAACAGACACTTCGGTATGAGCAGCTGCTACAATCAGGGCATCCCACTGGCATCTTCTGCCCACGAGTCCATAGCTGGAGCAAGATAACTCCTGCTACTGAGGCTTGGAAAATGCAGCGCTTTATAGACTAAGAAGTTTGGTACCAGCAAGAGAAGAATCAAAACACTGGTCCCAGCAAGCACTGCTTTTAGTATCAAAACTGGTGTCAAAGCACTAAGTGAAGGCTGCCAAAGAGAACAGCCAAATTGCTAAAGCAGTGTGACACTGAGGAGTTGCAGCCTCCAGAACAGCTCTGGCATCCCAGCACATAGCAGGATTCCAGGCCAGGCACCGGGAGGGTCCAAA
The DNA here is from genome assembly GCA_009867235.2 of Psittacus erithacus. Taxonomy (NCBI): domain Eukaryota; kingdom Metazoa; phylum Chordata; class Aves; order Psittaciformes; family Psittacidae; genus Psittacus; species Psittacus erithacus. The sequence continues at coordinate 87,879 of WYDI02003302.1, forward strand.
ATCCCTGGCTCTGGGGCCAAATGAGACACATCTCAAACCAGCGTTACCAAAGCTTTCTGGAACAAAAGAGCCAGCACAGAGGAGAGAAATAATCATCCCACAGGAGTGAGCAGTGAATGAAGACTTTGAACCAGAGGTCAAAATATAGACATGAGCTTTTGGGACAGGAGGCATCAGGAGATGGGGAAGCTCAGAGACAGGCACATGGTTGAATTTCATTGCTTGAATGGGTCTGGCAGAGGCACCACCCAGCAGCATGGATGGTACTGGCTACCCTGTGGCTGAAGGAATGGCCTGATTTCAAGCAGTGGTGAGTACCTAGCAGGTTCTCACTGAAAATTCAGTCTGTATTTCAGGCCTAATAAATGCTCATCTTAAGCAGCTCCATGGAACTACCTCTTCAGCAGTCACAGCTCAAGGTCCATGTGTATGCACATGCCTGGAGTGCATCCTCATGTTCAGCCCTTCCTGCGCGAGGGAAGCACAGTCCCTGCACATCACTGTCCCTGCTACATCCCTCTCAACCTTGCCTTCCTCTGACACTGCAGGAAGCACTGGGACACCTCTGGGGATGGTGGGGGAAGCTGTGCTCAGAGCCCTGCTTCTGAGCGTGAGTATACCCACTGGGACCAGCTGCTTTAATTCACCTTCCTGCTGCTGCTTCACGTGTGCTGGGAATACTAGCGGTGTCAAGGGCACGCGGTCAGAGACAGGTCTTTATTAAGCAGACGGCAGAAGAGGAGAAGAACTGGCCTTTCAGTAACAAAGACTGGGTGAAAGTGTGAATGTGAGATCAAAAATCCCCATATTGGTGTGAATTCATTCCTCTTACAAACAAACACCAAACCTGATCACCAGAGTAGTGGGACTGCTGCAGAAGACTTTTACCTCTTTTGGTAATGCTTGTGTCTAAAGCCATGGTGAAGATAGCACTTGCAACACAGAAAGATGTGCCTAAGCCCCTGCTCTATTGCTCAACACCACAGTGTACCTGACGGTGCCATTGCCATGTGCTAAATCTGGCCTTTTCATCCTCCAGAATGAGGGAGGTGTGGGTGCTTGGCATGCATTACCTGCATTACCAAAAGGATCTTGTAAATACTCCCTCAGCCTCTCTACTGCAGTGTTCAGTTCCTGCAGACCATACTCATTCCTCCCAGGTCTTAATCACACCCCTCCATGGCCCCTCCATGTCTCATTATCCTGGCTTTTCATCAACCCAGACCTCCTCTTCCTCTTTACTCCACAGTCCCCACGGATGGGGGATCTCTGACCTAGACCTATCAACTGGTTCATTATCCTGGCAGTAGTGAGCAGGAAACTCAGAAGCTTTAGCACCATTGCTGTGCACACAAATCCAGCTCTTCTGTATCTTCTATGCTTTTTACCCCTCAATCACTTATGCAGAATTTAATTCATACGATTTGGCACGTGTTGTCAGAGATGTGTGTCCAAAGCACTGTGAAGGTGCCTCCCAAACTTCTCCATAATTCCCTAGTTTTTCTGACTCCTGTAAGTGAATTGATGGGAACATCAACAGAATTTTGTATCACGTGTAGAGAACACAAGACTTAAAATTAAACCTGAGTGACCTCTGAGGGCTCAAAACCATAGACTCAGTAAAATGCATGGCAGAGAAGAACATCAACACATTTGTTTTCGTGAACTTTTTTTTCAGCCAGTCTTATAATTTACAAGTCAGGCTGATCTGACTTGCAATTTTGGAACATTTGGACTTGGCAGCAAAAGATGCCCCATGCGTGTTTGTACCTCGCTGTCTCTGAAAAGGTCACCACCACTCATTAAGTGGTGTTTCATTGCTTTTGCGGATAAAGCATCTACACAGCTGGACAAGGGATGTACAACGAAGCTGCAGTGTGTATTATGTTTTATGGATTAGGATGATGTTTCACTGAGGGACTGACCCGAATAGGCAGCTTGGTTTCCTTCTGTCTTTGCAATTTCCTGAGATCCTGTGATGTCAGAGAAAGTTTATGCAAAGAAAATGTTACAATATTCAGTATATTCATGTGTCCACCACATAGCAGATATGTAAATGTGAGATTTATTTCTGCAAAACCCACTTTCACCTCTCTATTGCAGTCAGTAACATCCTTTTTCACAGCCCACATGAATTTCCATACTGACCTAGAGATTTCACCGAATGAACAGATTATGTTACAATTTTCTTTTGTGATTAAAATCTCTACTTACTGCTCATCTGTTTCCAAAGTTACAGAACCTGTAGATGGGCAAACCTGCTAAAGAAAAATACCAGAAAAAACTCATACATGTATATTAAAACATCAAAACTGTCTATAAAATGAAAGGTTTCTCTTTGTTTTTCTTAGAAAAGCAAATCAACCAACCAAATGTATTTGAAATTATGAATATAAAAAGAAGGATTTATTTCTATTATTGTACCAAGCAGGGTGCAACACATACTACTGAAAGGTTCACAACTATGCAGCAATAAAGGGGTTTATGTCAGAAACACTGCAAAAACAATCATGGAGCTATACAAATACAGAGTGGTTTGCTATCCCTCAGTCATCCAAGTTAATGATGCTGCCATCTCACAGTTGCATGCCCATGCTGGGTGGGTCTCCAGCAGTTCTGTTTTGCACCTGTGGAGCTGACTTAGCCTTCAGACAGATGCCAAGGCCCGTGCCTTTTCTTAGGAAGGTGGGAGTGGGGCAAAAAAATGGGATGGGGGGGCAGAGGGGAGCCTTGGTCACAGCTCTGATGGCTGGAGAGGTGAGAGTGGAAAAGTGAAGCAGATTAAGTGTGAGGAGCACTGGGAAGGACATGTCCTTCCTCTTCCAGCAGGAGAAACTTCCCTGTATCCTGCCTGCCCTTCCTCAACAGCTCTATCCAGCTTAGCTTCTCTGGGCTGTAGAATGGGCATTCTATGATGAGGGTCATAGATGAGACAGTGGCTGTTTTTCTGCTACAGGCTTGCCTTGCCTGTGCCTGAAACCTGCCCCACGTGCTGGACTTCATGGTTGGTTATAGCAGTGTGACTTTGTTTTAAGCAGATGTCCGAGCTTAAGACCTGGTGGTTGTCGAAGTTGCCTGCAGAGACCAGAGACAGCTAAAAAACCAACATGTTAGTTTGGTAATAATGACCCTTATGCATCCAGCAATTAATAAAAGCTGTGCCTATTAACATGCATTTGATGTTTGCACTGAATCATACATCATACATTGTTTAAGCCGGCTGAGACAACTCCATCATCAACATGCTGGCTTGAGAAGGTACAGCTTTTGGAAATCCTTCCTCTCCTTTTTCTGCATCTACATCACCCATTTTCCTGCCTCCTCCCTGGTTCCTGTGCCCAACAGCAGAGCAGGATTTGGAAGAGGAGCTGCAGTCATAGCTCAAGAACTGCTACGGCAGGTGAGAGCTTAGGACTCACCTCACAGAACCTGGCTTCCCATTGCTTTCAGTCCGTGCGCATGTATTGCACCCATCTACAGTTGCGAGCTCAACAAAATCAAAGCAGCATAAGGCTAGAGTCACACTGCAATGAAGCAGACCATTGATATCCAGGTAAAAGTTTCAGAGCGTCAAATAATGTATTTTTTCTCCTGTAAGGGTTTCAGCCAAGAAAGGCTTTTCTGCATGAGGTTTGGGGAGGCTCTCTCCTCTAATTCCCTGTAGAAAACCCAAAAGCAGAAAGCAAGACCAGCATTGCATTGCTATATTGGCTGATGGGTACAAAATCTGACAAGTTGTTTGCTCAGCCCTGATTGGAAAATATCTTTAATTAAAACACCACATCAGGATCCTGAACCAATTTCATCCTAGCTCTGCTAAGTGCTTTGTACAAAACATTAACTCTAAAATCTCATTACACATTAGCAATCCCTGTGACAAACATAAGTGATAATTTAGCTCTAATGCATTCTGGAGCATGCCATTTTTAAGAGAGGCACATGATACCGGCCTGCTAGGAGAAGGGGAAGAGTTGAATTTATCTGTCTCTTTATTTTTTAAACAAATGGCTCTAGCTGGTTCAGCAATGGGCTGTACAAATCATTATGGTGTGTAGATCTGACAGTACACAGCAGCTGTTTAGCCCAAATCTGGGCTAGGTTTTGAAATCCCACCAGCAGTGCCAAGTTCCCGGGTATTTAAGCATTCAAAGGAAAACTGGGATGGGGAAGGTGTGGGTGTTTGTTGATTTTACAGGACAGTGGGGAGAGAAATATATCCAGAGACAGGAGGTAATCTGAGTTTGCTGAAAAACACGGGCAGAGTCAGAGATGGGGAATGAGGAGGTGGGACCGACAGCCAGCAGTCACTGCAGCTAGCTTCGGAGGCAAGGAGTGTGAGTGTGAAAAGGGCAAGACTTGCAGTGCTGGTGTGATCCCTACCACTGGTGGAAATTTTGCACTACTAAACATTGCACAACCCAGCCAGGACAAGAGGAAACATTGCAGTGGACAATAGTTGTATTAAGCGCAAGAACTGTCTTAACAGCACTTCTAGGCCGGAGGGGTGGCAGTGGAACTACTGCTATTTGCACTGTTTATTGCCAGAAAGATGTAAAAGATCCCTTCTTCGATTAAGAGCAACACCCTCAATCTCTCCTCAGTCTGGAAAATGACCTTTCTAAACTCCTCAGGCTGCACATGGATCAATTTTTCTGTGTGCAAGTGGGCATGTGGGCATTTAACTTTGTGAAGTTGGGAAAATTATGGCTATTTACTATGGGATTATAAAGCATGACCATGATGAATATTATACATTATAAAAACAGGCAAAACCCAACAAGCCTATCTTGCCCCACATTTTCAAGTACCACCTACCAGATTTGGTCATTTCCTTGAAACCTAGAGCTGGAAGCAGATATTTTTTACTGGCTGACATGAGGTCAGTGAAGTTTTCAGTGAAGGGAAGGCTCTTCCCTCATCTGTACTTTGTGGTTGTACTGGAAATCAGAGAGATTGTTTCTGATCAAATTTTGTTTGGGGAGATGGGAGAGGGGAAGATCACCTGCATCCATTCTCTTGTCAGAGCTGAGACATATCCCTGTGGCTCTGTGGATGTGATGCTTTTGGTGGAAGCATCTTGAAGGAAAAAGGTGTGAATCAAAAAACCCTCAAATTTGACATTGCTTTCCTGTAGAAACACATGAAAACATGTATGTTTGTTCTAGCAAGGAACAATCCCCCTTAAAACCTGTTGTAAGATGGATGCATTTTCAACCAGCTCTTCTTTCAGCAGCAGCTGTGCTTTAACTCTGCCCCCCAGAAGTCAAGACGCTTACCACTGGCTTCAATGGGTGCCAAAGCACATTAGCTCCACGTGCTTTTGAAATCTCTTTCTCTTATGGTAGAAGAAAGAAAACTACCACATTAGACTAAAGAAAGGAACTTCATTTTTCCTTGCAACTGAAATGTCATTCCGTGATTTTCCATATTTCCAGTCCTGGGGGCACTACCTGGTACTGACAAGACAGCACAGCTCTGTATGGGGAAAGCTGTTCCTTGCCTTCTCCCTGAGCTCTGTAGTGGGTGGAAAGTCCAGCAGACTCATACAGAGATCTGCTAAGTGCATGGCATTTTAGTTACACCTTTGTTTCCAAAACATCTGAAAACTGTGACACATAACAGACAATGAAGCTCTGCGTGAGATGCAGGGAAAATGAGAAGCCTCATAGGAGGTTTTTCTGAAAAGGCAATGAACATTTCTGTAGGGAGGCTGACGGCTGTCAGATGATGGGGAGATGGCTGGTTGCTGCAAGGCCAACTGTTCCTCGATTTTTACTACTTAGTAATAATAGCTTGGGGTTGCTTCTCTCTCTCTCTGTCTTAGTCTGCAGTGAAGACCAATGTCCCAAAATCATTCAGCTTCTTTAGAAGACCTTTCCTTGCAGGGTTCTACTTTTCCACCTTGGCCACTCAACGGGCCCACTGGTTCTCAGGAAAGCCTCTCTGATACATACTTTCCGTTAGCTACTCTTACCTCTTCAACTGCTAGCTCTTACAAAATTCAAAGGGGACAAGTGACTGCCATTTTACCCTTTGTATCTAATTCTCCTTCCTCTTAGCTTTGCTCAGATTGGATTTCTCCTTTCTGAAAAAGACAGAAGATGGGCTTAAATCAGGTGTTGGACCTTGCCACGTTATTATGTTGGGTTTTGCTCCTTGCCTTGCTTATTATTGCTGCAAAAGCCTCCTCTGCCTTACATTCAGATCAGATGACTTGAAGCCTTCCTGGTGGGCTCACAGATCTTCATTTCATCACTTTAAATAAAGCTTTCCTGAATTACCTGCTTTCTTCTATAGGGTTTGTCTTCAAACCACCCTGCCATAGTGCCAAATTTCAGCACAGTTTCCCTTCCTTTCCCCTTACCACATGTGCCTCAGATACTGAATGTTTTTATCATACACTTTCAGTAACAAGTAGCATGGTGTGAAGGTAGCCCTGCTGCAACCTAACTGCATCTATGTTGGGTAGCTGTCCTGTTTCTGTCCTCTGGGCTGAGAATAGTGCACCACATTTCAAACACAGTTCAGTCAAAAAAACCTGCATGTTGCCCATGGAAGGGGTGAAGATTAATTTGAGCTGATACTCATCTTTCCTCCTCTGCATGCCCTTTGGCTAATCGCTACGTCATGTTTGCTGGCTCTGCAGAAGCAAGTCCATTTTGGAGGGGACCAGCTTGATAAACACCATAGGGTGGGAACAGGAGCTGTGATTAAATTTGTGTTTGACAGTGAAAATCAGCATTATCAAGTGATGCTTCATTAGTCATGTGAATAATTGGACAATGCTGTTGCTTTATTTTACAGCCTTCTGCCTCAGTTACAAATTCATACCTGGACCTTGGTCCATATAGCTCCAATCATGACATTGTCCTTCTGCAGTGTATCTAAAAAAAAGTCATTGAGGTCTTTGGTGACTCATGATGTGTTTCACAGCTCTGCCCACATCCCTTACAGCTGTGCACCACACCTGCCTTTGTTCAAAGGCACCAACTCAGCCAGAGTAGCTTTAAAAAATGAAAGAAAATAAAAAGGCTCAAAGTGCCCCACTCCTTAGTCCAGATTAGCCTTGAAAAAGTCACTGCTTGTGTGCTTTGTGCCAGTCACATGCTCGAAAACTACATCAGGTTCGCATCAAGAACTTACTTCTCAACACTACTCCAGGAGAAAGCATAAGGTTCACTTCCTGTGAAATACATTGCATTGCTCCAAAAATAGTCTAATACTTCTTCAGCTTGTTTAAGAACAATTGAGCTACCTGTTTGAGTGAAAATCTACAGCTACAGGCAGGAACCATGCTGGAGCAAGGCAAAAGACAAACTAGCTCCTGAGCTGCACCATGGTGCAAAGCAGCAGGAGGAAGGGGCAGGAGAAATTAATCAGGATGGGAAGCCTGAAGGTTGTAAGGAAACTGATACAGTGAAGAACAAGAGAGAAGCATGGAGAGGCCTTGCATATGCTCTCACAACCATGGACCACATATGTCTGGATGTGAATCAATTAAATGGATGGGTCAAATACAAATAAGCCTGCATTTGTGAGAGATAAGGTAAGTCTAAACTGGCAATGATACCACAAAGTTTAGAAAACTACTATTTCAGACCTGCAGCTCTTCATGCAGCAGACTCTGATTGACCTGCAGCTCTTCATGCAGCAGACTCTGATTCACCTGCAGTC